>JAFIDM010022397.1:23283-34071 GCA_023159025.1 Thereuonema tuberculata
AAAGCTATAGATGGGGGAATTAAAAATAAAACTACCACAAGAAATGGTGATATTATTTTGAAATGCTTTAATCAAGCTCAAAAACGTAAGTTGGAGGATCAACTTAAAAAAGTTGATTCTATTCAAGTTACTCCCATCGTGAACAAAAATCCAACAATTATTTTGACTGGAATTTCCAAAAACTATCAAAGTAATGATATAATGAACACATTGATAGAGAGTAATGTTAATTTGAATCAAAACATTACAAAAGATCTATTAATTAAAGGAATAAAAATTTTAACTAGTAAACAATGCCGCAATCCTGGGAAGAGAAATTGGATAATTTCAGTTACTCCCATTATTTTTAATTTTTTCAAAAAAAGGGGCTATGTATTATTTGAATATCTAAATATCCCCTTTGAAGAGGAAATTTTAGTATTAAGATGTTACAACTGTAACCAATTTGGACATCTTGCCAATAAATGCAATAATCCATTAACTTGTACGAAATGTGGTGGCAACCACCGATTCAGCGATTGTGAGTCCTCTAGAGTTAATTGCTCCAATTGTACAAGATTGGGTCATCCGGAGACCAGTCACCGTGCTGATAGTAAAGCCTGCCCCGCTTACAAGAAAGCCTTAATGGCAACTAGAAAACTTATCATTTACAAATGATTAAGTTTTGCCAATTCAATATGGGGAAAGGCTGGCAGGCCTGGATTGAATTACAAGTCATAATCCATAACTATGATATTTTATGCCTGCAAGAGCCCTATTTTGCAGGGAATACTTATATTCCATCTTTTGGTCAGCACTATTCCATCATATCTAGTGACTGTGCTTCAGGAAGGCCTAGATCTTGTATTGTTTATAATAATAAGAAATTTAATCCACTCATAATAAGCAAATGTCTTACAAAAGACATCGTTGTCGCCGTTTTCCAACTTGAAACCCTTACCATCGCTGTAGTAAACCTATACGCCCACAAGTACGAGGACTTAGTTCCTATGTACAATATTGTCGAAGACGTTTTAAAAACTTACCCTCATACCATTGTTCTCGGCGACTTTAACGCTCGGCATTTTGTCTGGGGCGACTCTATAAGTGATGAAAGAGGGGTTGACTTGCTTAACTGGATCAATCAAAATAATCTTGTTATCTCGAACGAGAGTGAGTCTATCCCGACTTTCTGCTCTTCTAATGGCAGAAGCTGGATAGATCTCACTCTGTCTAGAGGACTCACAGTCTCTGAATGGAGTGTGTCTGAGGATTATTTGGGCAGTGACCATCGAATAATCAGCTTTGAGTTGGGTTCTCTCTTAGCTCCTATTCGATGGTCTTACTGTCTTAAAGCTGCCAATTGGCCTGTTTTTACTACTTTCCTCGAGAGTAAGGTATCCTATCTCTCTCATTCCATCGATATTCTGGATTGTGAAGAAGCGGCCCTTATTTTCCAATCAGTTTGCAAAGAGGCATGCGACTATGCGATTCCCTATCGAAAATGTGTTTTTAAAAATACGGTTGGGCCTCGGTGGTGGTCTACTGAGTTGAGGGAGTTGAGAGCTAGGGCCAGGGCATGGTGGAAGAAATACTTGAGATGTAGGGATCCACATGGGAAACGTGCGATGTGTATTAAATGGAAGGAGGCCAGGGCTAATTACCGTAAAGTTTTAAGGCAATCTAAGTGGAATTCGTGGAGAAATTTTTGTGAGAAAGAAGCCAATAACAATCCTTTTGGATTGCCTTTTAAACTTTTAACTAGTAAATTGGCCAATAATAAAAACTTTAAAACCATCAAGCGTAATGATCTCACATGGACATCCTCCACGGATGATACTAATAACGCGCTTTTGAATGAGTACTTCCCAGAAGATTGCTTCGAGGAAGATGACTTGGATGCCTTAAACTCACGGAATGATCAATACAATTTTTATTACACTGAGACAGAGGAGCCTGATGTTTTATACCATGAATTATTGCAAATTATTAGCAATTTAAATCTGGAATCCTCTGCAGGTATTGATCTCATTCCTGCCCGGGCTCTTCCTTTCATTTTTCAGGTTTTTGGTTATCTTTGGGTCAAATTGATTAATAAATGTTTACAAAGCGGTGTCTTCCCAGCGGTTTGGAAAAAGGCTAGGGTTGTCCTTATTCCTAAGGGTGATGGCCGTTTAAGACCAATTTGCATCCTACCGGTCATTGGCAAAGTTTTGGATAAATTCATTAACAATAGACTGTATTTCTTCATTGAACACAATAATTGTTTATCATCCAAGCAATTTGGCTTTCGTAGAGATCACAGCACTATCATGGCTGTTAGATCCCTTTTGTCTTTTGTCCGTGCATTTAGATCTTCGGGACAATATGTTGCTGTGGTCTCTATCGATATTGCCAATACTTTCAACAATGCTTGGCACCCTAGGGTTTTGAACTTTTTAAAAAAGATTAATTGTCCCAGTAATCTTTATTACCTCATATCTTCTTTTTTCTCCGACAGATTGGTTATTCTAGGTTCTTCCTCCCGCTGTGTTAATAAGGGATGTCCACAGGGTAGTAATCTGGGACCTACCCTGTGGCTTACCATCATGGAAGATCTATTTTACCGTTTCGATATCTGGCGGAGGAATTACGAAATTGAAGGTGCCATTGATTTACAGTCCTTTGCTGATGACACGGTAGTTATGTTTAGTGCCCCCACCATTAGGAAGATGGAGACCCTGTGGGACGCTTTTTGGCCTGTCTTGAGCAAGTGGGCCCATGACAACAAATTAACAATTAATGAGAATAAAACTGCGGCCTTATTTTGCTCAGCCAAAAAAGTTATCAAGAGACCCCTACTTAAAACACAAAATGGAAAAATTAAATTTTATAAAAATTTAAAATATTTAGGGGTAACCTTAAATAGCAATTTATCCTGGATCGATCATTTCAGTTTCATTAAGAAAAAAATTGCTGTGAGCGCCCACAAGCTTATTTCCATTGCTCCTAAAAATGGAGGTATGGCCTCCAAAGTAGGAAGCTAATTTTTAATTCTGCTATTAAAACTAAAGTTTTGTATGCAGCAGAAATTTGGGGAGACACCGCTTGTCAAATTAAAGTCAAAAACATTCTAGATAGCATTGTTAGACCCTTTCTAATTGCTATTGCACGAACATACAGAACAGTCTCTACTGAGGCCTTATACGTTCTGTGTGGTATTGTTCCTATGTGGATCCAGGCCCGTCATATTAAAGAGCATTACGATAGGATTATAACTGATGTATACGTCCAGAGAGTTCCTTCTTCTCATTGGATCCATCCTGCTTCTATCTTCCCATTAGTTATCTTCAATTGGGAAGATAATATTATGTCATTCGATATAAAAATTTATACTGATGGATCTAAGGGCGAAGGCCGTGTTGGCCTCTCTGTCATCTTTAGGGACGTTCATGATAACACCTTTAACATCATTAGGAAACGTCTTCCCGACTCTTCGTCTGTTTTTCAGGCAGAGTTGGGGGCTATCTCCCACGCTATCGGTGTGTGCCGCGACTTATGGTATAACAGCAGGATGAATATCGCAGTTATTTCCGACTCCCAGGCTGCCCTACAATCCATCTCTTCCTGCTCCTATGCAAATATTCTGTGTAGAGATATTTTTTATAATATTAGGGAATTGGCAGCTATGGGTACTGTGATACATCTTTTCTGGGTCAAGGCACACATTGGTATTTGTGGTAATGAGGAAGCTGACAGGGAGGCCAAACGAGCCTGCTCTCTTGACGTGGTCACTTTTCTCTGTCCTGTGCCCAGGTGCTACTCTCATCGCCGTAAACGAAGTGACCAATTAACCACCTGGCAAAAACAATGGGAATCTGCCTCTAATGGAAGGCCACTTTATAGATATTTAAAAAAGGTTGATGACAGAGCTCTTTTTTCTGACTTTGTCGTCAACCAATTTTTAACAGGGCACGGCAATTTTAATTCATATCTTTTTAGATTTAATCTTAGAGATGGCTCTCAATGCGGACAATGTACTCTCTTAGATGAAGATGATCCAGATCATGCTCTTTGGACATGTCTGGATCCTCATCGTGTAGAGATTAGAAAGTCATTTAAGCTTTTTTTTGGAGAAGAAGGGCATTCCTTTTCCCTGTCCTTGTGACAGGGTGATGGATATCTTTAAATACTTTTCTCACTACATTCATGCCATGTATTGCCCTCCAATCTAATCTCTTGTTTTGTCTGCCTTGCGATCCATCTCCGGGATTTTTTTTTTATTTTTAATCTTAATACTAATGCTGTTTTTATTGCTATTTTGATTTTCATTTCAACCTTTCCCTTTTTTACAGAGACATTTTTATTACATTTGGGGGAAAGGCTTACATCTATATGTTTTCTTCAGTCGCCCGGTAGTGGCCGCCGGGCGCGAAGCCTTCTCTCTCTTTTTAATTGGGACATTTGTGTTTTTCTTAACCTGTTTTTCTTTTAAATTTTATTTGTTTTGTTATGGATTGTTGTTTTACCCCGACCTGCTTCTGGGAGGTCAATGGGGAGGGTGGGACCCGAGCTGTACCCGGCCCTGCGGATAGGGCCTTTGGCGGTCCGGAGGGCTGTTCGGGGTGGGTCCCTGCCAACCGGATCACACTCTCCCGGTATGTAGATCGGAATGTGTGTTAAAATTATTTTTTTTTTTTTTTATGTGTTTCTTTGTTTAGTTTGATGTTTGTGGGAGACCAAAAATCTGCTCTGTAGATACTGGTCTCCATGTCCATTTATTCTAGTCTAAAGTAATTAGGTATATATTTATATATTTTTATATCCTAAACATATGAAGTATATTATGTAAGCAACAATTACAATTTTTTGCTATAATTTCTCATTTTCTTAAAATGGGATCTCTTTCATCTACAAATAGGTTTTTTGCTAATGCAGATTTGTAGTTTTGTATTTAATTAATTTAAAAATTTTTTAAATGTAGGTTCACAATCCAACACCCGAAATTCTGGATATCAAAAAGCTGTACAAATCCAAATCTCAGTGGCATCGAATATTGACCGAGCTATGATTCATGGAGTTAAGGTGAAGGTGTCTGCTTACGTCAGTTGACTCAGTTCTTTCAGAGAGCTTTATGTATGGAGAAGTGAATCTTCTGCTCTCAGTAATTTTTCTCTGTGGAATATTTTCAAAAGATTTTCAAGTATATTTTTTTTTGTATTTGTCATATAAAAACCTATACTAGAATATTTTATCCCTGTTTGATTCAGGATTTATTCTTGCATCAAGACTCCGCTCAAGTGTTATCATAATATTGTTCAGTATACCTTATAATATACAGTTAATGTACACCTGTGGTATCGTTATGAATTTCAAAATATTTCGAAAAACCGAAACATATTTGGGCCCAAGAATTTCGGATCTGACTTTATGGATCTTTATTTACTTCTTTGAGTAGTTTTTAATATATTTAAATTAATAGCCAGCAGTAACTATTTGTAATAATTTAAGTGTTTAGTATAAAATTATTATTATCCCGAATGAACATGTTGAAATCCTTTTGAATTTCCTCCCATGATAGAAATCAAGAGACGAACGTTTAGTTTCTTCTGCAAATTCTTTGAGGTGAATAAAATTAATTATGTTTGCGAAATCTAAATATTTGTTGATATATTATTCAGTTTCTGTAAATCGAACATTTAGAATCTATTTCTATTCGACAAATAACAAATTTACAAAAACACCAACAGACTTTTCCTGAGCGTTGCTTCCAAAGTAGAAGATTCTTATGGAAAGTAGTCTTGAAATTCTTTCTGGAACTTATTATTTGTGAATTGCATTAATTTTTCAATATTACTTTTCCTGATGCAATGTAGGCATTGTTTCTTATTGTATACTATAATCATTTCAAGTACTGAAAGAAACCCATAATACAATAGTAATAAAATATATAGATATAAGTTAAGAATTTATATCAAAAACAAATCTACTTGTTTCGGATAGTTCGTGATCCATTTCATAAGAAACAATAGAAAAAGATTAGAACTGTTGGCAGCTAAGAAATTACAACAATACCGAGAAATTATGAATTTTTTTAAAAATTTATAAAAAAATACTTAACAAATATGGAGCCTTTCGGGTCTCTATGGTCTCAAAACATAGAGAAGTGTTGAAATCACAAAACGTATTGAAAGGGTTTTTGCCCGCATTAGCACACAAAAGGTTCCATGTTTGTTGAGTATTTTTTTTATAAATACTTTAAAATGTGATTATTTGTATCTTATTTTTTATTAAAAGAAATTATTACAAACAATCAACTGGTAAAAAGGTAGGTGATTTGCAGAATCTCATGCTTTCTGTTAATGAGAATATTGTTGTGCTTTTTAATCAATAATATCTCTTTAATTTTTAATCCGTAATTATTGACGTCACCGTATAAAATTTTGACTTCTTGCTAATTACCAGTACGGATGAACTTTATAATAAATGATTTTTCATGGCGGAATTGTTTTGTCTTTTACAGAATCAAACTCATCTATGGAACATATACTCATGGACAAAAAAATTAGCGCACCAAGAAATAATTGCGGGATCGTAACGAAACTTGCAGTGAAGGTACATGTCGGGGAGATATGCAAATGATTAGAAATGCAGCGTGATTGCGCATTACGTATAGCCGGTAGAGGGCGTTGAACATCGTACTCTGTGGAGTATAAAACAGGTAACCAAAGCGTGTTTGAGTGTGCTGAATCATTTACAAAGGAAGAGCTGAGGTAGACATGCCATTACGCCGTGTTCGAAGACAGTATACGCAGTTGTCGCAGTTTCAGAGAGGGAGAATCGTCGGGATGATGGAAGCTGGGTGGTTAGCTAGGCGAGTAGCTCGTCAATTATGCCGCTCTGATTGTGTTGTGAGGACGTGTTGGGACCAGGGGACCCGAGAGATGTCATGTACACGAAGACAAGGCTTAGAACGCCCTCGACAGACCAGTCGTCGAGAAGACCGCCACATAGTCAGAAATGCACGCGTACAGCCAACTCCTTCATCGGCCGCCATCCAGGCACAGGTAGCACCTTCACTAGAGGCCGCTGTGTCTTCTCGAACCATACGAAGGCGCCTGGCTGAAGGACAGTTGGTATCGCGGCGCCCATTACGTGTGCTGCCATTGACGCCCACCCATCGACGCCTCCGTTTGGAGTTTTGCCGCGCACGAGGAAACTGGACTGCAGTGGAATGGAACCAGGTCGTCTTTAGCGACGAATCCAGATTCAATCTCGGCAGTGATGACAATCGTGTTCGTGTGTGGAGAGCCCGTGGTGAACGCTTCAATCCTGCCTTTGCTGTACAGCGACACACCGCTCCCACAGCTGGTGTGATGGTATGGGGTGCCATTGCCTACAATACATGGTCAACCCTAGTATTGTTCCGTGGCACCACGACAGCCCAGCGGTATGTTCATGAAATCCTGCAACCACATGTGTTGCCACTCATGCAACGGCTCCCAGGAGCCATTTTTCAACAAGACAATGCTCGGCCTCATACGGCAAGGGTGTCACAAGACTGTCTCCGCACTGTTTCTACCCTTCCTTGGCCTGCCCGATCCCCAGATTTGTCTCCAATCGAGCATATCTGGGATCATTTGGGACGACGAGTTGGGCATCCCACGAGTTTGAACGAACTAGAGGCAAGGTTACAGCAATTATGGAACGAAATGTCTCAAGACATCATACAGAACCTGTATGACTCAATGCCCAATCGTATCGCATCGTGCATTCGCGCTAGAGGGGGTCCAACGGAGTATTAACTCCTCCGTTCTTTTGCCTTTTTCTCTGAAATAAATTATTCTTTTTCTTTGATTTTCTTATCATTTACTTATATCAAAGTAGTCATTACGTATGTAAATTTTCGTTTCATTTTGACGACTCCTTCTTGGTGCGCTAATTTTTTTGTCCATGAGTGTATATGTTGTAGCTATGCTTTTTAAACACTATGAAAATAGTTTCATGTCTTATTATTTATACATGTTGATTCCATATGTGGTCAACTAATTTTTCATTAGGGAAATTAAGGGCTGTGAATACATCATGAAATATGTTATGACGATGAGTTGTTGACAATGATTGTGGCCGGTAAACTTTCCCGACATTGAATGTTCTTCATGATGCTGTACAATGTTTAACGTCATCAAACAGAAAACAATTCGGTCAAGAAATAGTAATTTATTAGAAAATTCATTCATTTATTAGAAGATTGTTAAAAGTTCTAATCTTTATCTATTGTATCTTTGATAATTGATCACCAACGATCCGAAACAAGTAAATTTGTTTTTGATAGAAGTTTTTAATGCATTTATGCTTGTTTCATTATTAATCATTGCATAGAACCCATAAAACCTAACTGAAACACCAACCCTTCAGTTAATCTCAGTAATTAGGGATTTTTTATTATTATCATTTAAAAGATAAAATTTTAAATTCAAAGATACAAAAAAAAAAGCCTAATTTAAAAATTTGTCTCTTACCTTAAAAATAAATACCAGCTCGGCTCCAATTTGAAATTTACTGTTAAAAACCCTAAAATTATTCTTTTTTCTTTAATTTACTGATGTTTTGTTAGAGATTCTATTTAGACCTGCTTTTTTTTCTCATGGTCACATTCATAATATTTACAATTTCTATTTTTTTTTAGATTTCTGCAGATAATAAATGAAATGAAGTTTTTATCTCACATTTAATGGTAGCATTGAATTGCTTTCTAATCTCTGAAATTGATCATTCTGCAAACATTTTATAAGAGATGTCATCTGTTTTCAAATATTGGGACTCCGTGTGTCAGCTTGATGGAATAATGATGGAATTCAGAAAACAATCTATTACGAAATGGAATGTACTTTTTTATAGATCTTTAACTTTAGTTTATTTCATAGCAACAAATAATCAGAAAATGTCTTTATTACTGTAAAAAGTAATATATTGAGTTTACTTATGTTTATGGGCTGTGCCGACATGGTCATGCGGTCTAGACGGCGGTCTGCCGTGTGGCCAGTATGCCGGTACCTGGGTTCGAATCCAGATAGTGGCATGGATGTTTCTTTCCCCTTCTTTTTCCCCTTCTGTTTCGTTCCTGTCCGTGTTGCTGCCTCCTATGGCGTACCCTGGGCAATGCTTCGTCGGATAAATGCTATCATTTCTCGCCTCTTGTTGTTGGCCTAAAGATTCACTTCTTCTATGAGCCAGGGCATTGGAAAAAAAATGTTTATGTCTATGTGGTGAATGTGGGTGTAAGGGAAGCCAAGCACTACGACTGGATGTCTTTTGTACTAACCCACAGAACTAAAGACAGATCCACAGAAGTAAAGGAGAGAAAGACTGAGAAAATATGATGGAAGAAATGCAGTGAAATGTTTATGTCTATGTGGTGAATATGGGTGTAAGGGAAGCCAAACACTACGACTGGATGTCTTTTGTACTAACCCACAGAACTAAAGACAGATCCACAGAAGTAAAGGAGAGAAAGACTGAGAAAGTATGATGGAAGAAATGCAGTGAAATGTTTATGTCTATGTGGTGAATGTGGGTGTAAGGGAAGCCAAGCACTACGACTGGATGTCTTTTGTACTAACCCACAGAACTAAAGACAGATCCACAGAAGTAAAGGAGAGAAAGACTGAGAAAGTATGATGGAAGAAGTGCAGGGGAAACGGGAGAACTCCGATAAAACCTGCCCAGCGTGGATCGTCCACCATCATGAAATCCACATGAGAACCGAACCCCAGTACTCAGAGTTGAGAGGCCAATGTCATAGCGACAATGCCAGCTGCTCGGCCATCTTTACTTCATTATATGAACTGTTGCAAGTTTCATTCAGTGTTGGATTGGACTAAGTAGAAATTGATTCAGTCATTTGCTCTATTTTCAGAAATTTTTTTCATGAATGTGTTAAATTTCTCCATTATTACTTAACGATTTTTTTGGCCTAGCTTAGGTTCATGTTGCGAACTTTAATCAAGAAAATCTATGAAATTCCAACAACTCTGTCTGTTGACGATAGTTGACCCGGTAATATCCGAATGGTAAATTTCACATGACCCAAAAAGTGTTTGTTATAAATAACAGTAATTAATATAATAGTAAATAAGCAGATTGGTTCTGCAGTCTTCAACAAAGTCCAATTCATAAAGGAATTTCAAAAAAAAATCGAATTCTTAAATAAATAAAGTGTTAACATTAAATAACATCAACTTATAATTAAAGTTTCAATTTTCTCAACAGGTTTTCAGTCATCGATGGTAATTTATAAAAGTTAGTCATACCACTTACCTCCAATACAGTTTCTCTTTTGTTTTTTGTATTTGGTTTTCTATGTTCGTTTAATTCAACATTCGATACTATGTTGAGGTAAGAAATTCTTAAGGTATCGTGGAGTGTTAAAACATTATTTGACAGTTTTGGAAACCCGACTTTTATATTTTGATGCGATGTGTATCAAAAGCAATTTGAAAAATTACATTTGAAACTTAAATAATAATGTCTCTAGAGAATATTGAGGATTATTCTATTTTAGCGGACTTCCGTAGCCAGTAAATGTGTCATTAAAATTTTAGTTTTACATTTTTTTTAAGAATGAATTTTTCCATCATTTCATTGTTATTAAATACATGTACAAACAAATATTCGTGAAAAATATCCAATAACTGGTATAAAACTTTCCTTGTAAAACTTTACAAAACAGAAAACATGGATGAAAAATCTTACGAAGTAAAGGTCGTAATTTAAAATAAAACGTAAATTTCACGTGCTGAAAATTTAATCAAAAATAAGAAAGAAAAA
>JAFIDM010022397.1:44071-65682 GCA_023159025.1 Thereuonema tuberculata
AAACTAAGAATGAAAAAAAACCATCGTATAAAACTATAAAAAAAAAGGAATCATGTTGTTGTTATCTTTTTAAATGCTGAACTTTCTTATTCTTAGTCTGGTTTATTTTACAAAATAGATTCAAATTGAAGAAATAAATTTCAAATAAATTTCTTAGATGTTCTAAATACGTTGTGCTCTCATTTCTAAACTATAGTTTTACCTGACGGTTTAGACATTGAGAATTCTTCCATGAATCATCTAAAAAAAGGAAAATACTTTATAAGCTTCAGGCCTGCGTTATTTGTGCTAAATAACGTAATCACTTAGTGATTTTTCAATATTAGCAAATAGAAGGTCTGAATTTTTGATGCTATCTTAGAGTAAATCGTGGCAGATAATCTTCAACATTTCATTCGAATCCTTCTGCAAACAATTGTTTCTCACTGATTCTATCTATCCTTCGAAAAGAGCAGACGCACAAATGCAATTTAATTAATAGAAGGATCAATAGGAAATCAACATTCTTTCTTACGAGAGAAAAAGAAAATAAGACAAGTGAAGATAATTCTGGGCTAAAGTATAAATTTAAAAGCGATCCATTATAATAAAAAAAAAATTAATCTATATTACTAAAATCTTTTTTTTGTCTGTCTGTGTGTCTATCCGGCGCAATTTTCTGAGAGAATTGAAAATAGAAATAATTTTTACAATGAAACATCCGCGACAGGAATTGAACCTGCAACTTTCTGATCCGAAGTCAGATGCCTTATCCATTAGGCCGTAGGGACTACAACTCTCTTCATCTTGTTTTTTGACTTATATCTCCTTTCCTTTCCCCCATCAATAAGGAATGTATTCAATGTTTTTTTTTGAATCTCAGATTGTTTATTTATTTCATCAGTTTATTTGTAATTCGAAACTGACAATTAGAACGATAATTGCCGAAACGTTGCAATATTTTAAATATTCTTACTTAACCAAATTCTATGTGATATTGAAAAATATGTGCGTGTACACGCCAGATGTTGGAGTAAAGAAAACAGAGTCAAGAAAGAAAGAAGCACTCTTTTTTTGAGGTGGAATACCGAAAAAATCACTATTTGCAACTCAAAAACCATCAATATTTGTGACTCAAACGTCACTGAAAAGTGACAATCTATATTACTAAAATCTTTTATTTCTCTGTCTGTCTGTCTGTCTCTCTGTCCGGCGCAATTTTCTGAGAGAATTGAAAATAGAAATGATTTTTACAATAAAACATCCGCGACAGGAATTGAACCTGCAACCTTCTGATCCGGAGTCAGATGCCTTATCCATTAGGCCGTAGGGACTACAACTCTCTTCATATTGTTTTTTTACTTATATCTCCTTTTCTTTCCCCCATCAATAAGGAATGTATTCAATGTTTTTTTTGAATCTCAGATTGTTTATTTCTTTCACATCCGTCAGTTTATTTGTAATTCGAAACTGACAATTAGAACTGATAATTGCCGAAACGTTGCAATATTTTAAATATTCTTATATAACCAAATTCTATGTGATATTGAAAAATATGTGCGTGAACACGCCAGATGTTGGAGTAAAGAAAACAGAGTCAAGAAAGAAAGCAGCAATTTTTTTTGAGGTGGAATACCGAAAAAATCACTATTTGCAACTCAAAAACCATCAATATTTGTAACTCAAACGTCACTGAAAAGTAACAATTATAATTAAAATGAGAGTCAAAAAAGAATGAAGCGGTACTTCTATTAGATAGAATACTGAAAAATCACTATTTGTAACTCAGAAACCATCAATATTTGGAATACGAAGGACACTGAAAAGTGCCAATTAGAATAAAAAAAAGACTCAAAAAAGGAAGAAGCAGTATTTCTATTAGATAGAATACTGAAAAATCACAATTTGTAACTCAAAAACACTGAAAGGTGTCAATTGGAATAAAAAAAGAGAGTCAAGAAAGAAAGATGTACTATTTCTATTTGGTAGAATACTGCTCAGATGTTAGACGTCTTAGCCATTAGACCACTAGGGCTACATTCTAATCTCTATAAAAAAAAAAAAAATATATCATAGATATATGATTTACACGGTTGTTCTAAAAGCAGTCGTAGATTGAGAGAATATAGATATCAAAAATTAAATTAAAAAAAGCTTTTAAAAAATTTTAGTTTTAGTTTCCTTGATGTAATTTGTGTGTGTGTGTGTGTGTTTTTTAATAAATAAAAAATTGTTTTCCGTTACATAAGGGAGGCTTCCGGAGTGAAGCGACGGGTAGCCGACTAGTTATAATAAAAAAAGGAAAAATAAAAAAAAAAAAAAGGTAGGAAAAAAAATAAAAAATAGAGTTAGAAAACAAGAAAAACAAAAAAAATAATCCACGCGGAGATTGAGAATAAAATATCAAGAGGAAAAAAAAACAATGCATATACGAACCGACAACAGTAAGAATATGAGTCCGAGAACTTACCGACCATGCTGTAACTCAGAACTGAAATGAAATGCTTGCATTTCTGTCATTTCAGCTAATAGTAGAAACTCAATGAAAACAATGCCAAATATCTTGAACATGAAAATGCCCTATTCCTATTTTTTGGACCTCTGAACACGATGATGAAATCCGTTTGTCGATCTGACGTTCGGTTCGGGAATTGTTAAAAGGGTACAATGACAACCATATCAAACATGTCGAACACTCGTTGGCCCCTAAAAATATCCATTCTTACGGTGTTTGGACCACTGAACGGATGTTGAAATCCGTTTGTCGATCCGATCTTCCGTTCGGGAGTTGTTAGGTGTGGACAGACACGTACGGACAGGACAAACGCAATAGCTACCTATTTTGGTAGCTATCACAATAGCTCTCAAATGCGTCACTAAAAATGAGTCTATTAAAAGGGCAAAATAAAAATGCTACTAAGTCTAATTTCCCTTAGAAGTATTGCTAGAAATTTCTTAGTTTTAAGCGTTCACAGTAATTCCTTAAATCCGTTCTCCTATCATGTTATAAGCAAGTTCTCTTAAATTTAAGATTGTTCTTTGATGCAGGAAGTTATTTTTCCTTACTTTTTTCCGAAGGATAATTGTAACAGAAGATGAAATATTGTTTGTATTCCGCAAATATCAAAAGAGGTTGTCCCAAAATCGACGATTTTGGCCCCACTCGGATTTCGCTGAAAATTGGTATGCAGACTCCGTAAGGGGTGTATGGTCCACAGTAGCAATTACAAGTGTGCCCGACTTCCGGTTAGACCGGAAATGGGGGAAGTTTGCTGTTCATTTCTATGTTGAAATATCAAAATGAAACCTATGCCGCACTCAGATTTCGCTGAAAATTGGTATGCAGACTCTGTAGGGGGTGTATGGTCTACAGTAGCAATTAGAAGTGTGCCCGACTTCCGGTTAGACCGGAAATGAGTGAAGTTTGCTGTTCATTTCTATGTTGAAATATCAAAATGAAACCTATGCCAATCGATAGAGTTCGTTGTGGTGAGTAACATGATATGTCATTCGTCTACCAGGCACTTCCGGTTTGACCATTTTAATTGGTAAAACTAAGTTTGCTGAAATAAAAATGCAGAAACCAAAAAGTATTGGTGTATCATGATTTTAGTAGTGATTTTATTATGATTTTCGAATACATCTTGATTGAAGTATTGTATATACAATGCAGTTTAAGCATCTTCTGCAGAAGAGAAACCTTCTTGTTCTTGTGCGGCAGCAGCTACATTAATGTTCAGTGAATCATCGTCGTTTCCTACCGGAATTTCAGGAAGATGTCATATCATAAAGATTTCCCCCGGCTCTTCACCTTCTACGACTTCTTCTAAGAACTCTTCAACCAATTCAGCTATATTTTGTCCTGACATAGCAGTGGTTTCTTGCTCGATAACACGATTTGATGAAAGATGATCGAACCATTCACGATGAAAAAGATCGTTTCCTGGATTGATATTACGGTTGCAGCATCGTGTTTTGGCTGGATTATAGATTTTCAAAGTCACGAGAGCTTCTTTCCGGGCTTTTATTGGAACTAACATATGCGATGACTCTCGTTTGCACTTGAAAATGCATAAAGTCACACGTTTCCGTGGAACATTCACGGTAATATTGCTGTGCCATTTTGGAAGATACGCCGTTTTGAAAGATTTTTTAATCTAATTCACTGGTTTTAATAATAGAAAAAAACAATGAATATCATTCTTCAATGCCGATGTTTATATTAAGATGGAGGGATTTGTGCCAGCCATCTCCATCATTTTAGCAAAAGTTTAAAGTGGTATTGACCGGCTCAAGGTTGAAATCGTAACTGACTGTGCTCGTGCAAAGCCACAGGGTTTATATACCTCTTGAGGTATTTCTAGAAATCTACGGAAAAGTGTGGTAAACTGTCGAGAGCTCCAGAACGTTCATGACAGTTCCCGGCCTCATTCTACGTCAAAGTAGAAAATTCGAGAATGCTCTTGAAAATTCTAGAATTTTCACTAACATTTTCTGGAAACTTCTAGAATTGTCTAGAATAATCAAGACAGAAAGCCTAAATGCCTCTCAATCTGACGAGATTTTTCTAGAACTTTCTTGAATAGACTAGAATTTTCGAGAAAAGTCATGAAAATCATGAGAATATACTTAAATATCCCTTTTACCGGAAGTAGACATATGACATATCATGTTACTCACCACAACGAACTCTATCGATTGGCATAGGTTTCATTTTGATATTTCAACATAGAAATGAACAGCAAACTTCACCCATTTCCGGTCTAACCGTTAGTTGGGCACACTTCTAATTGCTACTGTAGACCATACAACCCCTACGGAGTCTGCATACCAATTTTCAGCTAAATCCGAGTGGGGCCAAAATCGTCGATTTTGGGACAACCTCTTTGAAAACTATTTATTGGCGTTTTCTTATGTTTGCATGACTTTTAAAATATAATGTGGTGAACAATATGTCATAACTTCAAAGAAAATAAACAGAATGAATTAAAGAAATTATAGGAATAACATTTCTTTGGAAGTAGGCTGTAGCTAGTTTCAAGAACTTCTAAAACTTAAGCAGATTTTCAAATTGTGTTAAATGTTGAATGTGAGTCTCTTTTCTTAGGTCCATTGGTCAGAAAACGCTGGGAGCCACATTGGCCTGTAATGGTTCCTTTTCTGAAGTTGCAGCTTTTACTCAATCAATTACAAGGAAGGAATTGGGAATGGCCGTTTCGTCCCTCTACGGACTCGTCAGTCCAATCCTGCCTTCCCCTATAACTGAACCACAGAGGCAAGATCAATAAGTGGAGGTTATTGTCCAATCTGTCAGTGGCTCACGAAAACAAACAAGACAATAAAAACAATTAGTGCTTAACTTAACGCACTCAAAATCTTTTGCCGACAACGAGCAGGCTGAAAAGACGTCTTTCCTTTGGAATATTCTTTTGTTGTTAAACCCCTTGACTGAAAACAGGTATGATAATTAAAGGAAATACTTTATTTACTTACATTGTTAACTGAGCTTTCTTTGATTAGGAACCATTCCCAAAGCATTCATTTCCTAATCTAAAACTATGGTCTGTACAACCACTGTCATAGAACATTTTCGATTAAAAATGACCTTTGGAGCCCGTATCGCTTCGCTTTGTCTACCATTTCCGAAACACCCTGTAAAAATGTATAAAATATTTACATACTTTATTTACATACCTTATGTTTTTGTGTGTATCAATACGTTAATATCTAATCTATCTATCTATCTAATAGCCTGTGAACAGCCCTCTACACGACAAAGGCCTCCTCCAGACAGCTCACTGTCTCGGATGGGTGAAAGTCTAATCTCCCACGCTGACTTTCAACTGCGGGTTGGGAGATGCATTTTAACCCTAACTGCCAGGGGAATAGGCGGAAACGGACAGAAGGAGAAACAGAAGAAGAAAGAAGAAAGAAACATCCATGCCACTACCGGGATTCGAACCCGGGAAATGGCGCACTGGTCACAACGGCAGACCGCCGTCTAGACCGCACGGCCACGCCAGCACGGCTAATATGTTAACATAGGTCAGTAATAATAAATAATAATAATAATAATAATAATTTTTTTTTTTTTTTTTTTTTATTAACATAGATAGATAACACAGTACAGTCCCGTTAGGGAGGTGTCCCTATCAACGGGTTCTGATATTTACATAATTTTTTTTTTCTTCTTACAATATATATTTACATAGTATACATTTGAAAATGTATAAGTTATTAGTCTACAAGATTGTACAGATAAGAACAAAAAAAAAGAAAATAACAATAATTTAGTATAGATGGGTTGACATATATAAATAAATGATTAATTATTAGTATTGAAGGTATTCTTCCAATTAATTTATCATGCTTGAAATGTCTTGATACTTATTAGTTTTATTAATAAAGTTAATGACTCGATCAGGCCCTGAGGACCGCACGAAATTGAAACCAGTCCGTGTAGGCCGAGGAGGCCGCTGGAGGGTAGGCTCCAGTGTTTATATAATAGTACTATTTATTAAAGCATCTGAAATTTTAGTTTTTTGTTTTACTTTGGTGTTTATTTTTTTTTTCTTTTTATTTCTCCATTTTGATGTTTAAATTCTTCTAAAGAGACATATTTAGAGGAAAAGAAAAACAAATAAAATAATTAATAATATAATTACCCTACTTTTTTTTTTTTTTCAAGTATTTTCAATAAGCCATTTTTTAAGGTTTTTTTTGACAACAGATATTTTTTGATGTTCTGAGAATATATTTATATTCATATCATTTATAATTCTTTCTATATTGAAGTTTGTATTTCTGTGCCCGTAACTATTAAAAATTGGAGGGTATGTTAGTTTTATTTTATGGTTTTGTCTAAGATGATAATTTTGATTACTGTTATTCTTTATTTGTAATATGATATAGTAGTTTTGCATTATTATGTTATATATAAATTTTTGTTTTGGGAATAAAATTTCGTACTTATTTAGATTATAATTTCTTTTGTATGAATTTTTCCAGACATTTTTTGAAAAAATTAATTTAAGCACTTTGATTTGTATGTTTTTTAAGTGATCCAGGTCTATATTATTAGTATTGGCCCAGATATTTACCCCGTAGTTTATCAAGGAATCAAATAGTGCATAGTATATAAGTATCTTGATTTTTATTGGTATTATATTTTTTATATGATAGAAAATATATATTATAGAATTTAGTCTTTTGTGAAGCATATTTATATGAGTGTTCCAAGTGAAGAGGTTGTTTATTGTAATGCCTAAGTATTTAAAATTTGTTACTGTATCAACCTCAAAGCAAGAATTGCAGTTTACATTTTGTGCATGTAAACATGAATGAGAATGAAAATACACCTTTGGTTGAAAGTTTGCCATTTGTTTTTTCGGTCTTATAAAAATAGCTTTTGTTTTGTCTTTATTTATGATGAGTTTATTGTCGTGCATCCAATTTTGAATATTTATGAAGTCTTTTTGAATAGCCTGTCTTGTATTGATAGGATTCTTGTTTATTGCATAGATTATAATGTCATCAGCATAAATGTAGATATAGCAATCCTTGATTTCAGCGAAGAGATCGTTTATAAACATTATGAAGAAGATTGGGCCTAGGTTGGAGCCTTGAGGTACTCCACAATTTATCTTTTTCGCTTTACTGGCATTCTTATTTATGTTTACAACAATTTTTCTGTTTTTGAGATAGTTTTTTATTATTTGAAGGGTTGATCCCCTAATACCCATTAGTTCTATTTTTTTTAGTAACAATTCATGATTTATTAAGTCAAAAGCTTTACTAAGGTCTATTGTTAGAAGTAAAATAAAATTATTTTTGTTTAGTTTTTCATTGATGTGGTCACTGAAATTCTCTAATAACTTTGTGGTGCTTTTCAAAGTTTGGTAGGCATACTGATTACTGTTTATTACATTGTATTTTTTCATAAAATTTTGTAATGCATTTGTGAAGTATTTTTCTATTATTTTATTTATGGCTGACTGTATTGCTATGGGTCGATAATTTTCTAGTTCGGGATAGCTATTATTTTTATATATAGGTATGATTTTGGAAATTTTTAACTGATCTGGATATTTATTTGTTGCAATTATTAAGTTTATTAGCTCAGTAATTACCTTGGGAAAAATTTCATTTTCTTTTATATCTTTTGTTTTTATGTTATCAAATCCTGTTGATTTTTTGTTGTCCATTTTTTTAATAATTGATATTATCTCATCTTCAGATGGATCGCATATTGCTATTGAATTTGTTATGGTATTATGTTCCTTTTTTTTAATAATAGTGTTGTTGCATGAATTATTATAAGTTTTCCCTATAGAGGCAAAATACGTGCAGAATTTATCTGCCAGTTTTTTGTGCTTGTTAGGACCTTCCATATGTTCAGAGAATTTTTCAAGTTCTCGGTTATTATTGCTTTGTTGTTTGGGAGGTTTTCCTAATAGATGATTTATTTCGTTCCAACATTGTTTGGGATTTTTTTGATTCATATTAAATTTATTATTATAATATTCATTTTTTGTTCGTGTGATTTTTGAATTTAATTTATTTCTGAATGTTTTGTAGTTTTCGTAATAAAAGACGTTAGTTTTATTACTTTTGTATTTTTTAAATAATTTATCTCTTTCTATGATATCTTTAATGAGATCATCTGAAATCCATTGTTTTTGAAATCTTTTATCTTTCATTTTTGTAAGTTTTCTCGGATTCTCACAAGCCTTTCTATGTTTTGTATTGTTCTTTATTTTTAATTTTGAGTTGTTATATTCTGTTAATATTTCATTATATAATGTATCTACGTCTGTAATTTCTTTATGTTGAATTTTGTCCAAGTAACTTCTGCAAGTTATTTTCCAATTTTTCTTTACTAACAATTTTGTAGTTTTGTTTTTTACTAAATGTTTTGTCATTATTATTATTTTTTTTATTTAGTTGTGTAGGCTGAAGGAGAATTAGGTAGGGATCCGAGACTGTCTCTTTAAAAATGTAGCTTTGAAATTTTTGATTTGGGATGTTAATGAAAGCGAGATCAATGTTAGTTGAAGTTTCACCCTTGGAGTTTATATTATGTCTTGTAATACCATATAAGCAATTTTGAAATCCTCTATTACACAATGTTTCTATGTACAATTTGTTACCTCTGCATTCTTCTATTTTGAATAAATCAATATTAATATCACCTAGAAGTATTGTATTTTTCCAATCATCCTGAGGATCAATTATAATATTTTCCAATTCATTTATGAAGTTGACTTTGTTTAAGTTTGGTGGTCTATATATATTAATAAGATTATAACTGTTTTCCCAGTTTTGCTTGTTTAGTTTTACGCAGATACATTCAAAGTTTATTGTATTTATATTTTTTATGTTATACTGAATATCTTCTTTGATATATAATATTACACCACCTCCTTTACTTTGTTCTCTTAAGTTATATACAGTATGCCAGTTATTTATTTTGTAAAGATCTATCTCATTTTTAGTGATATTAACTTCTGTTAAGGCTATAATATCAAGACATTCCAAGTACTTATAAATTTTACAAATCAAGATATCCCAATTTAGTCTAATGGATCTGATATTTAATAATAATATTTGTAAATTATGATTTGGTAAAAATGTATTCTTTTGCTTTTCCATCCAATCATTGAAGCTATCTCTAACCTTTGTTTTCGGGTACAGAATGTCCTTTTCAATATTGTCATGCCAGTTGTTTCCAGCCATTTTCAATTTGAATTTTGCTTAATAATATTTACTTTAATGTTTCTGATTGTCCTTATAGTTATTTGATTTTTTCCAAATCAGATTCGTCTTCAATTTTTAGTATGTGTGAAGATTCGGATTTTCTTACCAGGATGTTGCCATTTTTAATCCACACAAATTTCATGTTTTTCTCATTAGCTTTTATTTTTGTTTTCCATAACAAAGATTTTTGCTTGTTATTATTATTAATAATAATAATAATAATAATAATAATAATAATAATAATAACTTGGCAGTATGTGCTTTGGTCCTTGACCCGCCATATTGTTTTTGCTGGGGAAACCCAAGGTTTGAAACTTACAAACATAATAATAATAAAAAAATCGCCAAAATAAAATAAAAGGTTCCGATATGACTGTAGGAGTTTAGCTTCAGTTAATTTCTTTTTCTTAGCAAAAGAAGTTTTATCTTATTTTCTTTTCGTCCTCCTTTTTGATTTAAAATTAAACTTAACACAGTATTTTTATATTCACATACAAATGCATTTTATTTTGGTTTAAAATAAGATACTTTGTTTAGAAATATAATACACGGATACTTTGGCTCAATTCCACTTGCAATAAAATACATTCTAGTGCAATTAAAGCCATATCGTAGGAAACTGTGTAAAAGTTGAATTGCAGCCAACTCAGTATTGACTGAGATGAAAATACTGCTTTGTATCTATTTAATTTTTAGCCTTTTGGGTAAGTACTTTTTAATATATATTGAAAATGAAAAAGAATATTTTTATTTTATGAAATCAAAGTCGAAATGTAAAAGACTAAAAAACTTTTGTCTCACCACCAGGTATTTCTACTTTTTTACATTAAAATTTTATTAATTATTTGAAAATGTAATATGCAATTAGTTCATCACGGGAGCAACTCTATCTTTTTATTACACGACAAAGGCCTCCTCCAGACAGCTCACTGTCTCGGGTGGGTGAAAGTCTAATCTCCCACGCTGACTTTCAACGGCGGGTTGGGAGATGCATTTTAACCCTAACTGCAGGGGCGGACCGAGGTATAAGCAAACTACGCGGCCGCGGGTGGCGCCGCGACACGGGGGGCGCCGAAGGCGCCCTCCGCAACATGGGCGTCCGCGGTAAACTTTGTGAATATAGTTTACGACAAGAGAAAACCAAACCAACAACAAAAACTATTTGGCATAAAAGAGCTATTTTTCGTTTCGTCGGTTGCAGTTTTGTCAATTAAAATCAACCAACCGAAATTATATATAAATTTAAATATATAAGAGAAATAAAATACAGCAGTACAAAGTACGATATAGTAACGAACCATTCCCTTAACTTGGTCATTAATGATACAGCTCTCTTTTGTATTAGTGCAGTAGTGTTTTAGCACTATACAAGAAATCTTCAACTTTTTTTCAAGTTCTACCCAAAGATGGACTATTTTGCTACATCATGTCACATCTCTCACAGTAAAACAACTCTGCAATACTAGGTGGGAAAGTACAATCGAGGCATTGTTGGCTTTGAGGTACCACATTGAAGAAGTAAATGACGCATTATATGAAGCTTCTCAAGATCCAAAACTTGATGCGTATGGTAAGAACTCTGCCTTAGGACTTTTAAAAAAACTGCAAAGCTTCAAGTTGTGCTGTCTAGTGACGTGGCATGAGATCCTGTATAAAACAAATAGGGTTAGTAAATTGTTGCAAATTGTTACACCTGCAAAGTGTAATAGATCTGATTAAAAGTGTAAAATGTAATAATTATATTATTTTTATACTTGAAAAATACCTAGGGCCGCCCCTGCCTAACTGCCAGGGGAATAGGCGGAAACGGACTCTTTATCCTAGTTAGTTTAGTTTAGTTTAGCCAACGCCCGTCCTTGGCTGTTCAGCCGTTTGATGTCTTGCCGCCCAGTAGAGTCGTGCCCATCTTCTCCTGCATCAAAATAACACCTAAATAACACTGATACTTATCATAGGCTGACTGTTACTAAGTCCACACATGAACAATAAACAAGTGAACATTTTTTTCACAAAATGCCTGGGCTCGTAGAATAATCATCTTTCTTTAGGCTAACAACAAGGGGCGAGATAGGATGGCTTTAACCGACGAAGTGTTGCCCAGGTTACGCCGTAGGAGGCAGCATCAAGTGGCACCCGCAGGAACGGACAGAACGAAAAACAGAAGAAGAAAGAAACATCCATGCCACGACCGGGATTCGAACACGGGTACCGGCACAACGACAGACCGCCGCGCCGTCTAGACATCTCGACCACGCCGGCACGGCACAAGTGAACATAATTTTGTGTTAAAAGTATAAATTTAAGGGCGTCCCATAATAATAAAAAAAATTAAAAATTATAATTAAAAAAGGATGTACAATAACGTCTAAATAAAAATGAGGAAAAAATTAGAAAAAAAAATAAAAACGTTATAAAAAAATAAAAAAAAAAAACAAAAAAAAAAAACGCGGACATTAAGAAAAAAAGATTAAGAGGGGAAAAAAAAAAGAAAAAAAGGAAGATATAACAAGAGAGAAGAAATTTAACGTGCCTGAATAATTCATAAAATAGGAACGAACGAAGGCACAACGCAAAATAACAAGTTTACAAAAAAGAGGATTACAAAAAAGAAATTGAGAACAAGAAAGAAATTTTAAAGAGGAATGGTTATAAAGATAAATTTATAAATGAAGTTATATTGAAATACACCAAATTTACTTTTAAACAACTGCATATGTAACAGTTCAATAAAAAGATAATATTATCTTATTTAAATAAAAGCAGTATCATGTTAAAGGAAATCTGTAAGAAATTTAATTTTAATGTGACATTTGAATACAGAAATAAACTGAAAAATGTTTTATACAATAAATTAAATAAAAGTTATTTAAAAAATGAAATGAGTATTGTTTATAATTAATTGAATGTGATAATTGTAAAAACTATATATGGGAGAGCAAACGAAGGATTAAGAAGCGTATAATGGAGCATGGAAATTATTTGAAGCATAATCAGATGGATAAATCAGAAAATAACGGAATACATTACTTTAATTGTGGTCACAGACCTAATACTAATGTAAAAACTTTATACACTGAAAAAGATACTTTAACTAGAAAAGTGATAGAAAGTATTCTCATAAGAAATACGAGAGGTCAAAACATGAACAGAAATGAAGGTGTAGAGGTTAATGAGAGATTTGTAAATTAGCTCAAGATATGATAAAGTTAAATTCAAACAAAACTAAGAAATTTGAAGAATTGATAAATTAACCTAGTGAGTATTATTAAATTATCAATAAGGAATATATTGGATTATTGTTTGTAATTGTATAAGTAATGATGGGGTTTTTATTATTGTGTTAGATTATATATTTTGTTAAATAAGCTAGTGCTCAACGTTATCCTATTTTGTAATTTTAATTATTTTATTTTACAGCTTGAATAAGGAAATACGAATCCTGAAAATTATATAAAACATATTTTTAATATTTATTTATGTTTTAAGGGTGATGTGATGTTATTTATAAGATGTACGGGTTTGAGCCAACAACTTTCCGTATATGAGTTCAAAACCTTAAATATCAAGCTATAACCGACAACTGAAATGAAATGTTTTAATTTCTAACAATTAAGCAATTATCGGAAGTCCAATGAAAACAATACCAAATATCTCGGACATGGGGGCGTTGGCCCCTCAAAATACCCTATTCCAACGTTGTTTGGGCCTCTGAACACCTTGGTGAAGTCCGCTGATCGATCTGATCTTTCGTTCGGGAGTTTTTACGGGGGTACAATAACAACAATGTCAAATATCTGGAACTTGGGAGAGGGGGTGTTGGCCCCTGAAAATACTCCATTCCTACAGTGTTTGGGCCTCAGAAATACGATGGTGAAGTCCGTTTGTCGATCAGACCTTCCGTTCGGGCGTTGTTAGTAATGGACAGACACGAATGGACGGACAGAACAAACGCAATAGCTACCGATTTAGGCGCTATCACAACAGATCCCACTTTTGTGAAAAAGTGAAGTGTTTCCCCCCAAAAAAAATTAAATGAAAAGATGCTATTTTATATCAATGGAAATTTTTATGATTAACATTACCCAAACTATCATTGTTAAAATTACGATTTAAACCCATATCACATTGATTCAAAAATCGGTCGGTCAGATCCATGTGTGATTGGTATTGGAAGCGTTTGAGACCAAAATTATCATACTGAAATGAAAAAAGGTAAGGTGAATGAGAAAGTTTGAATACGTAAATTTTCGACTGAATCACCCTATTTTTAAATTGTGTTCCAATTCATTCTTATTCACCTTACCTTTTTTCATTTTAGTATGATAATTTTGGTCTCACGCGCTGCCCTTAAGCCCATTTGCATATGAGTCCGACCGACCGATTTTCGGATCCATGTGCAATGGGCTTTAGGCGGTGATTGAAATATTCAGAGCTGCTGTATTTTTAATTTGAATTTATATAAAAGTAAATTAACAGGATCTCGAAACTGAAAAAATTAAAATGAGGTATTTTTGGAAAGCAATCTAAATGCTTATTATTAGATAATTACTATTCTTTCACGCAAAAAAGAAAATAATGTAATAACATGCAATAGAAAATAAAATATATTTCGTTTCTTTTATTAGCTTTCCAAGTTACTTCAACCCGGCGAAGACACTATGGGCCAATATGTAATGAACAATATTTAATTACTAATTAAAAATAAATAAATCACACTTATTAGAAAATATATTATTTTTTTTATTATAAACAAATTGAAGATATTTTCTTTTATATTCTTAAGTTTGGAATGGTATAGATCTACTTGAATTGCCGAGGATTCCAAAATGTAAGTATTGTTTATTTTATATACTTTTAAATCTCTTATTTTCCTCTTTCGTTTTTTTATTGGTTTTTGAAACATTCGTGTCCCATACAAAATAAACTTTATTGCTATTTTTTAATTTAATAGCAAGAAATCAAAGCCACCACACAATTACATTTAGAATAAGTTATAAATTAAAAATCACAAACGTTTTCAAAACGACCTGCGTTATATTTTCAAGTGAAATTTTCAATTCAAGTGAGTTTTTAACTTTGTTTAGAATTCTCACTTGAAAATGAAACGCAGGTCGTTTTGAAAACGTTTGTGATTTTTAATTTATAAGCTTATTATAAATACTAGATGGGTACCGTCGCTTCGCTCCGGAACCCTTGCATGTATAGCATTAAAAAAAAAAAAAAATTTATTTATTTAGCAAATTAATATGGAAATCGGAGAATACACGACTTCCCAGTTCGTTGTGGGCTTCTCCGCTTAACTCAGGTGTATTGCGGGTTGGCACTCACACGGGGGGGGGGGGGGTTGCCGCAAAAACACTTCATTTTCGCAGAAACGTTTGTTAATGACTGATATACCGTTCGATAGAACTTTCAAATACCAACATTTTCTCAATATAATGTTCTCTTCCAACTTTTATACTTTTCGTTAAAATTGAGAAAAAGTCAAAATTTGATCCTTTAAAAGGCGCCATTAGGAAACCAATAACTTTTTTCGAAAGATTTTTGTAGCATTTTGTTTGTCTTAAAAAGATCTACATTTTATCCATTTACATGACCAATCTATCTCTTATAGTTTGGTAACAAAATTGGAAAAACGTAAAGTCTTATGACAATGATAGACAGAATAACGCTTTTATATAAAATAATAATTCTCTAATTCTTCAGCAAATTTACCTTTCTTTATGTTTTGGTGGTTTATATATGGCTAAAATGTTAATATTTTCTGTTTGATAACACAAACACATTTTTGATAACGAAACATATTAGATTTTATTACAAAATTCATGATAAATATGAAGATGTTTTGTGAAGATTTCCTTGCTCCGACGTTTTAGTAATTTGTAATTTAACATTTTGCTTATAGAATGACAGACAGAATAACGTTTTTATAATATATAACAATAATGGCTGGGTACCGTCACTTCGCTCCGGAACCCTTGCATACATAGCATTAAAAAAATAAACTTTTATTTATTTAGCAAATTAATATTGAGATCGTCGGAGAATATATAACTTCCCAGCCTGGTTTGGCTTCTCCGGATAACTCATTTGTATTGCGGGTTGGCGTCACACACCAAAAATTTAAAGTGAAAAATCATATTTTTTGCATGTATCTTGCAAACGTAGAAACATTTGTGAATGAGTGATATATCGTTCGATAGAACTTTCAAAAACCCACATGTTCTCAATAAAATATTCTCTTCCAACTTTTATACTTTTCGTTTAAATTGAGAAAAATTCAAAATTTCACCCTTTAAAAGGCACCATCTTGAAAACCAATAATTGTTTTCGAAAGATTTTTGTAGCATTTTGTTTGTCTTAAAAAGATCTATATTTAATCCATTTACATGACTAATATATCTCTTATAGATTGGTCACAAAATTGGAAAAACGTAAAGTCTTATGACAGAATAACGCTTTTATAATATTTGTGTGGTGGCCTTCATTTCTTGCTACGAACGTTTTACGCACATTAAACTAATTAATATTTTTAAATTTAAATTTCATGAATTTTTTAATAACTTCTAGAATGAAAGAATAAGTCATTTCTCTCTTGATATCGAATTATTCACTAGATATAAGTTCAGCTGTTCATCTAAAGTCGGGAAATGACCATGAAGCAATGGGGATAAATTTTGAAGGTTGGAAGAAGTTAGGACCAACATGATCGTGGTGATATTTTAACTTGAACTACAGATAAATATCTTTTGAAATCTTAAACAATTTTGTCTAGCCAATGAAATAAGTGATTTCGTTGTCATTTTTGAAAGATGGATGAGATGGATAAAAATGGTTCAATATAAATACGTACACAATTTTATGGAAATCTTTTAGCCGTGATGCAGCTTAAAATAAGAAAACCGACACGCGCGCAACAAAGAAGAAACATGTTCCAGTGGAATACTAAGACTGCGCATGTTCAATCAATTTTAGTTGATCTCACCAAAGAAAGTTTACCATATATGGCAGTGGCCTTTAATCTTAACAATGCCTTAGAAGTGACAGAAGATATTTAAACTATGAATAAAAGATAAGATTAATAGGCAAAATTAGTAATTAGAAAAGGAATTATACATGGGAAGTTGAGTTGTGTCTCAAAGAAAAAAAACACAATGAAAAACTCACCAGTCAAAAATTAGTGAGAAAATTCATGTGCCAGCAGTGCGCAGGCTTCAATAAATTTTTTTAAAGCATAAAAATTTAAACTGCGCATTTGAATTATTAATAATAACAATGGGTGAGACCAAATTGTTTACAAGTGACATCCTGGAACAGCTGTTTCACGCTCGTTGGCTATCATCAGCCAGGAGAAGTCACCAGTAAATAACAAGGTCTCCGTACTGAGGCTAGTATGAACAATACTGCTGGTACATGAATTTTCTCACTAATTTTTGATTGGTGAGTTTTTCATTGTGTATTTTTTCTTTGAGGCACCACTGAGCTTCCCATGTATTGAAAGATGATATTTTAGAGCTACTGTCAGCTTAAAGAAAGAAGACTAACATACAAGACAGGAAGTAAACATTCAGGCCGGTACTCGAATTCGAACGCAGAATTCAAACATATCATTCTCCTGACAGGCTCCCTCTTGAACGGCAGATTGAAATAATACACATGACTATTTACATCACATTAATTTTGACATGAACAAATGAGCAATTTCCAACAATTCATTTTCTGACAATAGTTGCCGTTGTGATATCTGAATAATTTCAATCCATTATTAATTAACAAGCCATTTTTGTAAGTGATCTGAAGTGTATTCACAATACACATTTGTTTGGTTTCTTTCTAAACGGAATCCATGGACAGCATTTAGAAAACCTTACTCGTGATTGGCTGTTAAGTATCTCAGGCAAATTCCTTTTGTACTGGGTAAAATTAATTTTCAGTAATTTTTAGTCTTCTGATCAAGATCAGAAGACTTGTATTCCGTTTTGTCTGGGGAAAAGCATCATTAAAATCTCATTAGCAACAATGACAACAATCGCAACAACAATCACAACAATTGTAATTACAACAATGACAACAATCGCAACAATTGCGTCTTTCGCAACCATCACATTTTTAATAATAAGGAAATTAAGGCAATATCAATTTTCATATACGTATCAGAAGACGTTGCGAAGCATTGTGATTGGTTTACTCATCGCTATCCTTACTTTGTTTTTTTTTTAATCAAGAGGATTTTTAATTACTTTCAATTCAGACAACTCTGTTTGAAAACATTTTTCTTTGTATTTCACAGGACATTTACTTCAATTATTATTTCTCTTAAAGGATTAAGATTAACAAATTGATTAAATTAATGACGAACTGATAAAGCATATTTTTAAAGAAATAAACGAGATTAAAATAACGAATTACTGATTCGTAATTTGGTAATTAAATGTAAAAAATATTTAGTTAAGAAATATGCAAAAATACAATTACTAAAAGTGAAATTTAGATTTGTTCTATTTTTGTAAAGTTTGGGAAAAGTATAAAGGAATTTGTTTCGGATGAAAATGAAGAAGGTTAAGCGTAAGTATCAATTGAAATTAGAAATAAGTTATATCAAATAAGATATTTTCACATTAAATATGAACCAGGACCATACACAGCAATATAAAAACAGAATAAACTTTATAAATATAATTACAGTGACATGTTTCGAAAGAATTACATCTTCATCATCAGACACAATGAATCCTAATTATTTTCACATTATTTTTCGTTGCACTGTTTATTATATTTTAGAAGATGAAAACTCAGAAAAAAAGCAAATTGTATACTTTAAAAGTATAAATCTACACACTTTATACATCATTACAATGATTTTATTGTTTCTCGTACTCTATTCGTTTTCCTCTCCGTCATATAAAGTTTGCTTAATCCTATTTTTCCTTCTTCCTGCCTTCGTCCCAATCCCCAGACAACTATTCCCAAACTCAGAGGAGCTACCAGAAAGGACTTGCTCTCCAGTACATACAGACGGACGAATGCAGATTCTTTAAATTCAGAGATTCAATCACAAAAGAAAAGAGCTAAGACTATAATGCTTAAATATTAAGAATAATAATTCCTGGAATAGAAAAAAAAAACTTATCCTTTTTCAATTGTTACTGTTTACAAGCTCAGATTTTAAATATATATTTATCTGGTCATTCACCACCATAAACGATTACAAATAACATTACAACAACATAAACAATAATTTGCAATTATATAAAAATGAAATAATCCAAATTTCTGGAACTGCCTCCAATTCTTCTTGATTATTGTCAGTTCTAAGAATGTACAGTGAAACTTGGATAATTCGAACTTGTTGAATTCGAAATTCTGTATAATTCGAACTTTTTGCTCGGTCCCTAGAATTCTACATTAAAATAATGTTAAAAAATCGTGGATAATTCGAATTTTATTTTGGATAATTCGAATTTTTCGTACGATTGTCCTTAAAATATTACATAAAATTGTTCCTGAGACTTTTCTCAGCTAAGATACATTATTTATTTTAACGGTCTTTCTAAGGAAAACAAAAGCGAGGGTTGGAATATCACTATATGGGGATTTCCGAGGATTTTTCTGTCCACCCTCTGTTGTTACCCTCCCCCTCCCACACCCCTTCGGTTCAGAGTCACTTGTGCTTCCTGTGAATGATTTAATGCGGTTATATACATTTTTAGTTTTTGTGCTTGTGCTTTAAGTATTATTTATATGCCCTTACTATGCCATTGTCAAAAGCTAAAGCTCCTTATAAGTCATTAACATTAGCTGAAAAGGTAGCGGTGATTAAGGAAGTGGAAAAAGGTCTTTAAAAAAATCGGAAATCGCCAAGGACTTTGAAATTCCGTCCAACGTTATCGACATATTTGAAGAACAAAGATAAAATCTTGAGCAGCAAAAATGGCAATGGAAAAAAAAAGAAAAAGAACGAGAGGACCTGATAACCCGGAGGTTGGAATCATATGCTATGGCTGAAAGATTGCATTCAATGAAGCAATTAAAAATATCTGCCTTTTTTTTGAAAGTGATGAATAATTAAACTAGTAAAAAATGTTTGATTTAATGAAAAAAAAATGTAGCAGTATTCTTAGATAAAGTTTATGTGTTAAATCTTTGATCGTGGAGTTAATCTTTTTTATTTATCTCTTCTGTTTGAGAGAATATATATAATTCGAATTATTGGATAATTCGAACTTTTCCTCTGGTCCCTTCAGCTTCGAATTATCCAAGTTTCACTGTAATTAGAAATACTTAAATAGTTTAGAATGATCAAATGAAATAGAATAAATAATTAGCCAAATATATTTTGGCTTTTTTAATTATATATGTAAACTAGTGTTAAGAGTTCATAATTCCAAATATTTTTGAAAACATTTTGATTTTTTAAAATTTACGTTTTTAAAATTAAAAATAATACATTTTGCTTTCTTTCCAAAAAAGATGCTATAAGAGGATGAAGAATGTTGGTTCGGACTGTGAGGAGATATAAAGACTTAGAAAATTTAAAGACAATGAAACAAATTTCTCTTGGTAACTATTATCTTCAACTGCAGAAAATGAGATAAACACATCCTTTTCCTAATATTAAAGAAATTATCAATGATAAATTGGTATCTGTTTTTTTTAATAATTTTAATGGAGCAATTAAGTAATAAAAATTTTAGTAAATTTATGTTTTTGGTTTTTTTTTATTTTTTTTTACTCATTAATTTTTTAAGTAAAAACTGTTGAATCCTCTGAAGACATAATATCCAAAAGCAATTAGCCATTTTCCAGTTTGTACAACTTGTATTGGACGATTGAAAATATCCACAGATCATTCTCGGGTATATTCGGAAAGGAAATCTTGTATTCTGTGCCACCCATGATGCTTTATAGGCTGTGTAAACGGCGAAAACTCAGTGAAAATGACACTACTGTTTTAGATACACTTATCTAGTATCACGTTGCACCTTCAGAACAGTCTACCTCATCTACCTCAGCCCTTACTACCTCATCTAAAGATGTTCGATACGATTGAGATCCTGAAGCTGTGCCCGCAATCAACGAAAATTTGTTGTCATATTCCTGCAGCCTTTGCATTTGGAATGAAACCTTTGGGTAGGCTTTTAAAGCTATAGAACCTCTCCGTCTGAATGAAGATTAAATATAGTCATGAAAGGATGAATTTGGTCAGTTATGATGTTGAAATGCGACGTTCAGAGTTCAAACCTGGTTCTAGGGACATCAGAAGCAGAATATGCGCCAGAGAAACATCTCCAGATCATTACAGCATCATCACAAGCAGAGGGACCGGTTCATGAAGTCATATTGTTTTCGCCACTGAACGTTTCCATCAACACCAGATTTTTTTTTCATTTTTTTTTATATACAGTGTTTTTGTCATCGTGCCTGTAGGAGGAAGCCTTCTTTTTCTTCGCCAACAACATCGGTATCAGACTTCGTCATCGGCTGTTGCAGCGTACTGGAGACAAGAAACGATGCCTGGTGCGTTTCCGTAATGATGTTACATACATCAAAGTTGAAATCTGATTTCATGAAGATGAAATGCATATCAAAGTTGAAATTTGGTTTCCATCATGATGTTATGCATATCAAAGATGAAATCTGGTTTCCACGATGATGTTATGCATATCAAAGTTGAAATCTAGTTTCATGAAGATGTAATGCATATCAAAGTTGACATCAGATTTCCACGATGATGTTATGCATATCAAAGGTGAAATCTGGTTTCCATGAGGATGTTCTGTATATCAAAGTTGAAATCTGGTTTCCATGAGGATGTTCTGTATATCAAAGTTGAAATCTGGTTTCCATGAGGATGTTCTGTATATCAAAGTTGAAAT
>JAFIDM010022397.1:65692-75704 GCA_023159025.1 Thereuonema tuberculata
TTGAAATCTGGTTTCCATGAGGATGTTCTGTATATCAAAGTTGAAATATGGTTTCCATGAGGATGTTATGTATATCAAAGTTGAAATCTGGTTTCCATGAGAATGTTATGTATATCAAAGTTGAAATATGGTTTCCATGAGAATGTTATGTATATCAAAGTTGAAATCTGGTTTTCATGACGATGTTATACTTATCAAAGTTGAAATCTAGTTTTCATGATGATGTTATGCATATCAAAGTGAAATCTTTTGTGATTTGCCTGATATTGGTTTCATGTTTCTTCTGCAAAATTACTATTCAATAGAATGTTTTTCTGGCACATATTCGCAACAGTCTTGATAACCCTTAGCACATTGTTACGGAAAAAGCCCAGGACAACAGCAGAGTGAGAAATGCTCACCATCACGCCATATTCAAAATCACTTAATTCACACCCTTTCACCATCCGTTTTTTTTTTCTCTCTTATTTATGTTTAACTGATTGTAAATGTTTTATCTTATTTTTACTGAACACTTTTGTAATCTGTCTTATTTCATGTTGAAACATGTCATTACTAGGAGATATGACTTAACTTATAGATCGGTGTCTCAGAACTACTTTTCAGAAATACTTTTACATACTTTGGGGGAGGGTTCCTAACACTAAAACAAGAACAAAAGTCCATACAAACATATGTCCGAAAATCCTACGGTTTTCAGTTATTAAAGAAAGAATGTACTGACACATTTGTTAGATATTGTCAGGTTATTAGCAAGTGTTGAAACTTTCAGCAACTCAGGAACTACATAAGAAATGTTCAAATTCCCTCCTCGTGCTTCCACACACGCATGCACTCGTCGGATCCTGGACTGTCTCACCCTTTAAAATACTCCACACGGTGTCGAACCCCACATGTTACATAAACCACATGATACGACTTATTTGCAAGGGCATATCCTGTAGCGAGGCTGGAAGAGTGTTCTGAATCATCTCCCTGTAAACAACACCTATCAGATGTACTGTGAGAACGTATGGATCTACTAGACAGTCACTTACAATTCCAGCCCACACATTAATCTTAAACTGATGCTGGTGTCTAGCCTGAATTGACCCACGAGGATTTCCATACGCCCACAAATGTTGGTAGTAAGTATTTGTTAGTCCATCTCGTCCAAATGTTGCCTCATCCGTAAACAAGACAGAAGAGATAAACAACGGATTGTTAGTTTGTGCAACAAACCAACGGCAAAAGTTCTCCCGTGGTGGGTAATCGGCAGGCGAAAGATCCTGCACACGTTGCAAATGATACGGATATAGAAGCATCTCGTGAAGTACCCTCCACGTGGCAGTATGTGATAGTAGATGTATCATATACTCGGGCACCTGTCGTGTGCTGTTACCCGGATCTTCTGCAACAACCTGTAAATGTGTTCTTTGTGGTTATGCGTACGAGCGACTCTTGGTCTTCCTCGATCCATAGTTCGTGGTGCTACGGATCCAGTCTCAGTAACACAACGATAAACAGCAGCAAATGTTGAATGACTCGACTGATTGCAGTCTGGAAACGCCATCTGATATAACCGTGCAGCCTTGCGTCCGTTACCATTCGCGCGACCATACATAAAAATCATATCTGTCTGCTCACGAAATAGGACGCAGTTCAGTTAACGCACTATTACACAACTGATATGTTGAAGACAGACTAACTTACTACTATACAAATGTTCACCAATAACACATAGAAACAAATCTCCTTGGCAACAATACAGCGCTATCTAGGAGGCAATCAGTGCAACAGCGAACGTCAGTTGTTGGATATTATCTTAAAACAGGTTGACCGTAAACTTTCATTAATAACTGGAAACAGTAAGATTTTCGGACCTACGTTTATATGGACTTTTGTTCTTGTTTTAGTGTTAGGAACCCGCCCCAAAATTTGTACAAGTATTTATGAAACACCCTGTATAGATAAAAATTGGTCAAAAATTGAGCAGTAGATTCTACTCATGAAAACAAGCAAAAAAAGTACCTGTAAACATGGGTCCGGAAATGAATAGATTTCGAGAAAAACATCATTTATCATTATTCAATATAGATGTTTTTGTTTCTTGTTTTGCACAGTATAATGCGAGAAAATGCATTGCAAATATTCATAAAATGAACCATAAAGAAACAAAATAAGGAACGAATGATATAATAAACTGTATTAAGTAAAACACAAATCAATAAATTAGCGAATGTGAATGACGTGAAACACGGCTGCAGCAACAATTTAGTCGTTTCCATTATTTGTGTTGACTTTCATAACAATACAATGATTACTGCAAAATACGTTTTGCGCAAAATCTATTCATTTCTGGATCCATTAATTGTTTGTTTTTGGTTTAACAACACAATTTATCAAACGATTCGTTCCCTATTTTGCTTATTTGTGGTTCATTTTATGAATACTTGCAATGCGTTTTCTCGCATCATACTGTGCCAACAACACAAAACAACAAACAAACACAACTACATTGAATAACGATACAAGAGGTTTTTCTCGAAAACTATTCATTTCCAAACTCATGTTTATAAGAACTTTTTTTTTGGTTTTCATGAGTAGACCTTAAGGCCAAATTTTTGACCCACCTTTTGGAATCACCCAGTATAATTCCGGTGCTTTAATTATGGTGGTATCCATAGAGCGATATGACTACTTTATAGTTATTATTTATGTACATTTGAATACAAGGCAGATATTTAAGATTTTATTTCACACTTCTAACTTTTGATCAACTTCTAATCGTCTAAACTTTGGATTTTAACTTCTAAGGTTTGATCAACCTTCGATTCCATAAAAATGGCATCAAGGATAACATTCTATCTCTTTTAGAAATGTGACAAAACATTGAAACACTAAAAAAATTAATGTCTCAGTTGTTAGAAAATTAAATCGAGTTCTAGAGAGAAATTTGGTATTACACACAGCAATCAAGACCGCATGCTTAAGGCTGCTACACACGTAACTGCATGCTTGGCAAGCATGCAGTTTCAAGCATGTTGTCAAGCATGCTTGATAGTGTGGATGGAAAATTTCATCAAGCATTGGGCTTGATCAAGCGGCTTGATGCTTGATGGAGATTTAATCTGCATGCTTGACAAGCCACGGCTTGCGCATGCGTGGAGGGTTTTTTTGCAAAAAAACGTCAGTTGCGACTCGGCTCTTGGTCGAGACGCATCTCTCCGTAGTTTCCTTTCCACCATGGCTAGTGATCTGCGGAAAGGACACAGAAGTATTGCAAAAATTCATTCGGGTTTACCAAAGTAATCCTTGTCTCTGACGGATTAAATCTAAAGATTATCATGATAAGGCTAAGAAAGAAACAGCATATAATATATTATTAGGAATACATAAAAACATTGATCCAAACTCCGATCGGGATATCATTGTGAAGAAAATAAATAAATAAATAAATAAATTATGGGTGTTACGAGTGACAAAAGATTCAAATAGGTTTCTTCGTTCATTCGCAGATAATTATGCCAATCATTAGCATATATTTTCAATTCACTCAGTAAGTTAGTGTGAGAATAGGTTTTTCTTTTCAGTAACCAGTCTTTACACCATACGCCACGTTTCTTATTTCGTGTTTTTCTTTTTGAAATCAGGACACACGCATCCAAAGCAAGCAAAGCGTCGTCGTCCGAATTCGACATATCTCAAGCATAAAATGATGCTCGTCAAGCATGCAGTTACGTGTGTAGCAGCCTTTAGAAACTTGGAGAATAAGTTCGTAACCAGTATCGAACTTAATAGCATAGTTTATTTGAGTACACCCTTCCACTTTTGTGTGTTGGAGAGATAACTGTACAGACACAAAACCATTTTAACAAACAAAAAACTTGCTCATATACAAAAAAAAAAAAATAAAAAAAAAAAAAAAAATCTTGCATGAATTACTATTGTTTGATTTGTAGCTGTAATTTATTGCGAAAAAAAATTATTACAGCTGTAAATTTTTTATTATTAATTTATTTTACACGTAACAGTTTAGTTAAAAATTATTTTAAATTTTATATTTAAGATAATTTAATCAATATTTGTTTTTAAATATAAATATTTATTTCATATATTTGCAGTTTTTTTTTTTTTCAAGAAACACAGTAGGTTAAGCATTCAAATTAAATCCATGTCTTAAGTTTGCTTTTATAAGAAGGAGTTTTCGTAATCTATTCATTGCTATTTGCTTTCCTTTGATTGAGGATATATTGCTTTCCTTTGATATTGAGGAATTATTTAAATCTTTTTGGGAAATACAACGATCAGATTCTAGTTATTATTATTATCGAGAATTAAGTTGGCGTTCTTATAAGAAATCAAGGCCACCACACAAATATATTTATAATAAGTTTATAAATTAAAAATCTCAAACGTTTCAAAACGACCTGCGTTTCATTTTCAAGCGAGAATTCTCGACTTAGTTTTCGAGAATAAGAAGTCAGTAGGCGAGAACAGAATCACGTGATCGCTAAGGATTATTTCGTTTGAGGGGAGAGAAAATGAGTTGTAATGATCTCACTATCGTTCCCGGAATGTGATATTGCAAGGGAAACATTAAAGACTCAAAAAAAGGTTTTTTATAGTACCATAACCTTTAACCTTTTGCAATAACACATATAACTTAAAATATTCAAAATATTATTAAATGCAATTTATAATAATGGAAAAAGAAGAAATAAAATAGGAAGTTATGAAGAATAAAAATAAGCAAAACAGAAGGAGGATTTGAAATCAAATAAAAAAAATAAATAAAAACATGATAAATTTGAATGGCATAAAGCCATAGAGCATTAAACTATTAAGGGCCAACAAACTGACCAAAAAAATATGATTTTAAGGGCCAAACACAAAAAGATAAGTTTTGTATTTTTTTTATTTGTTTTTTAATGATAGTAATTTTTTTTTATTTCCATTTACTCCAAATGAATTTTTATTTCATTCCTTCCTTTTCATTATATTTTAATAAACTTCTATTACATTTCTATGCTGTTCAATATTTTTTTTTTTTCTTCTAATCATTGAAACGTTTTGCTGAAAATGTCTGTTAAGCCCAGCACAGAATAAACAAAACAATTGCCTTTTCCGATTCATTTTACGGGTTGGATTAGGGAACAGCTGTTTCACCCTTCTACGGGATCATCAGCCCTAACCTGCCACCCTCGATAAAACGAATCAGAAAGGCGTAGCCTATGGTGAAGTCAACAGCCAGCCTGACTGTTGCCTCCCAAAGGCGAAAAGGCAATAAACAAAATTTCCAAAAAGCCGAAAGGCAGCATTGTGCAAAGTGCAAAATTTAAGAAAACATTTTGTAAAGAATCATTGAACTCGTTCTCCTGCAAGATTTAACATTTGTGATATAGTGCCTTTTACCTCCAATACACAGATATGTTATTGCAAAAGATACAAGGTTTTAAGGTACTCTTAAAAACTATTTTTCCTAAATTTTTATGTTTCCTTTGCAAGGGCAATTCCACATCCCGGGTGTGATAGTCAGACAGTTACAACTCATTTTCTCTCCCCTCAAACGAAATCACCCTAGCGACCACATGATCCTGTTCTCGCGTCCTGACTTCTTATTCTCTAAAAATTTGTTTAGAAATTTATTTTAAATTCTAAAAATTTGTTTAGAAATTTATTTTAAATTTTAAAAAATTGTTTCTTACTTAAAAATGAAACGCAGGTCTTTTGTAAACGTTTGTGATTTTAAATGTATAAACTTTTTATAAATATTTCCAACATCACACTAAACTTAAAAGTAAAAAACTACATTTAATACTAAAAAGCAAATTTTCAAAAAGATTACGTCTTTTCTTTTTCAAGCCTAAAATAACAATTTTATTTTAGGCTTGAAAATAAAAAGACGTAATCTTTTTGAAAATTTGCTTTTTAGTATTAAATGTAGTTTTTTACATTTAAATTTAGTGTGATGTTGGAAATATTTAATGGTAGAAGCTGTAGAAGGAGGAATCTACAAAAGAAATATGGGAACTTTACATTTTTATAAATATATTTGTGTGGTGGCCTTGATTTCTTCCCATGAACATTTTATGAACGTTAAACTATTTAAGATGATTTCTGTTGAAATGAATAATGCATAAACATCGTTTTACAAAATTAACAAGAAAGTTAATTGATAAGAATAGTTGTTAAGAAACAACTCAACAGCTCCTATAAAATCGATTGGCAAAATATAGTTCTCACCTTTCAGACTTCTCATTATATTAATAAAAGCTTTTAATACAATAATGCTTCTATGAAAGAACATTTAATAGATCAGTAAGCATGAATGTGATTGGAATGATGTTGTAATTCTATCAAAAGATAGTATTATATTTCGTCTATCTGTAAAAGAAGCTTTCTTGATTGATAAATTTAAAAATTGTTTACATAATAAGAAACATGAAATTCCGTTACTATCTGAATATATGTAATGTAATGTAGCTAAATAATTTATCACGTTCTGAATTGTCAAGATTCATAGCTAAAAAATGTATCTCATTTAAGAGATTTCGTTGACATTCTTATATTTTGAAAATTCCTATTTTTGTAATACTTCTATATCCTTTAAAAATGGAAAGCAAATTTTCCTAAACCTGTAAGTCTACTATTAAAATAACTCTTACGATATTTATTATTACATTAATCTCCATGTACTGTAGCATATCTGAATTCCTGACTAGTGTTTGAAAATTGATTGTGCTCATATTTTTAATCTAGCTATGGTTTGTTTGTTTTTTCAATGAGATTTGAAGGGTATCTTTAAATTTACTTTCCTCTGCAGTCAGAATACAATCAATCCAAAAAATTACATTTGTCTTATTTCATTCGCTAGTTACTTTTTTCTTAGGTTGAAGATTAATATGAAATTTTTCATGACAAATGCAGATTTTCAACGTTAAGTTTCCTTGTAGAATGATTTTAATTGATCATAATCCGAAAGTATTTTTGCAGATTTGAAATGTTGTATTCAAGTTTCTTATTGAAGTTTTTATATTGTCTCATTTAAGCAATAAAAGTAATATTGATGTTGTTGTTTTTTTTTATTTTTTTTTTATTTTTAATGTTTCTCAGTCTTATTAGGTGTGCTTAAAAGAAATGCACATCTTTAGTATAGGTCTGATAATTAATATAAGTATCCTAAAATACAAACGTTAATAATAAGTTTAATAAGATTCATATGGGATTATTTAAATTATTAAGTATAAGAGAATAAGTATAAAAAAGTATATTAATAAAAAATAAACATCTGATTAGTGATATGATAAACTTAACACTATAATCAGGACTAGAAATATTGTCAATAATTAGTAATAAAAGCTATTTATTGACTCTAGTTTTTAAAATAAATTAAGTAATTATAGCAGTAAAATGTTAATATAATATTACTATATTACCAACTATTTAAAATAAATGATTGTTTAACTAATAACTATTATAATTTTATCTCATTTTCAATAACATGAGAAATTAATTTTTCTTTTATTTCCTTAATTTTTTGAGATTCATAATTTTCCCACTTAATTTGTTTAAATAATTTGTAAATAACATGGCTTTTTAAACGATATCCATAATTGTTTTTAATCTTATAGTTATGTAAGGAGTACAGCCAATTATTTCTCGTATTTGTTTTCTTCCTTACTTCTATTTCTTTCATTTTTTATGTCAAAGAAATTTTTTATTATTACGTTACAAATAAATTTTTCTTCTATTGTTAGTATTTTAAATCTTTTCCTAATACTATTTTTTTCATCTATTTCTTTGTTTTTGAAATTAATAAAAACTTTATCTAATATTTTGAATAATATTCTGTTTATATTTTCAGTTTGCTTCTTATTTATGAAAATCCAGCAATTTACGCCATAGTTTAAAATTGAATCTACATAAGATTTAAAACAATTAACTTTTGTCTAAAAGGAATTATTTCTTTCAAATTGTGCAATAGATATGTTAACGTATTTAATTTTTTTATGACATATTGATAATGTTCATTCCATGAAAATTTCTCGTCAATAAATATTCCCAAATATTTTTGTTGAGCTATGTATTCAATTTTTTCACAATTACATTGGTAATTATTTATTGGACATATATTGTCAATATTTTTACATGTTATATTATGTAACATATGGTATTAATATTTTTAGTCATATGGTTTTGTATTGCCCATTTGTTTATATTATTTAAGTCTATTTGCAATTTATTGTACGTTTGACATCAGGATTTTATACCGTTTTATAAAATGATTGGATTCGGTCTATTCATAAATTAGGATATATCAACGCAAATGAGACAGAAGACAAACTTTAAGTTATTTAGAAGTTTCTTCAATGTCATAAAAACACGACACAATTTTGAAGGTAGTCTCAGACATCTTGAACTTTATATACATTATTTTTATGTTGGATTCCAGAGTTAACTTATCAGTTGCATGATCTTCTCATGTTTAACTGAATAAAGAACAAATAATTTATGTATATTTATTTATTATATTGATCTGTTTAATATATATACATATAAATTAGAATAAATTATAAGAAAGAAAAGTAGATATGTGATGTAATTTACAGTTATGCAGAAATGTTCGCTCTCACATTTTTCCTTATTCTCTATTAATAGGCTTCCGTTACTTTCCAGAACATAGCGTATGATTTCATAACAAACAATGCCTTGAATTTATTTTTGAAAAATCGGTAAAGGCATTTCAATTGATTTAACCAAAGAAAAATAATGGGCCTCAGGATTGTTTGACTTTTCGGGTCTCAAAGACAATAGCACTGTAGTATATTTTAATGAACTAAAAAACTAATCTTCAAGGAATTTTACAAATAAAGAATTCCCGATGATGGGTTCCTGACAATGAAAAATGCCTTCGTACATTTCAAGCAAAGAACATATGTTGCACAGATCTGTGAATCAAAATGTTTAAAGAATAGCTAGTTGCATAAGAAATTGTCAAATTTATCTACCCGATGATGATTAACGTAGTTAAATTGAAAGGCAATTCATTAAATTTTACAGCACCCATTTTCATTAATTATTACACTCTAACAAAAATAATTATCTCCATTCCATTTGATAGGCTACTGAGACCTCAATTAATGGCGGCGAATGATGGATTTAGAAAAACAGTCACTAGAAAACAAAGGAAGCTGAACGTGAGTTGAAAGGCGAGAATTAAATCTCTTTGGCTAAACCAACCCAACTGGGAGGCAGAATAAAATATTTAGGAAATGACAAAGTATTTACATAATGAATGTTTTGTGATGATGAATTTTATTCGCAGGTTGGTAAATCACGTGACCACACACCGCTAGGGAGACATCGTATAGAGTCCCCGTCGGACTGAGTATTATTTGGCCACGTGATCTCTGCATCAATAAACAAACATTGGAAGGTGATGTTTGAATTCATCTGTGTGTTAATTGGCTCTGAGGGTTCCATGACATCAGCATCAAAGTTTAATTCAGGACAACGAATATCTGGAATAAATAAATAAATATATAAATAAAAATAATCTGTGTCATCTCATCCACAAATTATATTATCTAAGAATATACTTTATCTACTATTTACTTTTGAAATACAGTAGTAGTATTAATTCTCAATTTGTTTCTTTTTTTCTCCATTTTTTTTTGAAGGATTAAAGATAGACTGTAAGTGAAGGCAAGAAAATAGGAATGTTTATTATATGTTAGTATATGTTTTATAAAAATGATTTGTGTTGATAACTCAAGCATTTCTTTATTTAACCAAAGCCTCAAAATCTGCACAGAAACTACAAGGTTCTATTTTAAATCTTAAAGAATTTCATAAAAATTAATCATAATCATCATAATTAAAAGATTATGAAATGTTACTGAAAGAAAAGATAATTTAAAGATTTTATGAAAGATAATTAATGCATGTAATTCCAACTATTTGCAAATTAATACCTTGTAAAATATCCTTATAGTCAAGTTAAAATTTAAAAAACACAAAGTTTCAATAT
>JAFIDM010022397.1:80704-97461 GCA_023159025.1 Thereuonema tuberculata
ATAACAAGGCTTAAAATTGATAGAATAATGTTTTAATGTTGTTCCAGTACTTGAAGAATAAAATTTAATTCCAAGAAGTGATTATGTTGAGGCTAAAGTTTTAAGATATTTAAATTTTATTCAAATATTATTTGTTACTCGTGTATTTATTAAAAAATATATGTTTATTATTTTAAACATTAGATTCCAGTATTTTATATAATTAGATAATTTATTAATTAGTAATTACTTCCATAGAATGCCACTAGGGCATTACGTGAATACAGGCGTATCGGAGGCATTAGAAGGGATCAAGGACCACTATCGATAGCAAACATACGACCTCTTCTATTTGAATGTTAGTGAACGGCCAGGAAAGGAAAATCTGTAATCTGCGTTGCATTCTGGGAGTTTCAACTCTCGGCCTGAGCACTGTAGGAATGCGATTGCAGAATGCATCTCTAATGATCAATAAGCAATAAAATTAATAAGCAAGCATTATCCTTATGCATAGACCGCACGATCCTCTGACATCAATCCATGTGACTTTTGGCTCTAGGATTATCTTAAGGATTGGGTCTATTGAAGCAAGATGCAGAATTTGAAAAACGCCATAAGATATGAATCTGGGCGTCCGCAAGATGAATTGCTCCGACATGTTATAGAGCACGGTATGCATCGAATGCAAATGGTCTCTGAGAATGGAGTACACATGTAACATCTTCTGTGACCAACCTTTCTGTTCCGCAATTCCGAATTCCAAAGAGCAACGGAAACCAGAAGATACTGCATAGCCGACAGCAGCTCCACGTGCCCCTTGGTGGTGACTATGTGAACTAGAAACTTTTTTTCTCATGATTGCACTTCCCATGACCCATAAGCCTTCAATCCAAAGTTTGAGATCGATGTGACTAATATTTATCAACTTATGGCGCTTCAAAGACCTCACATTATTTGTTGGACACCTGATACATATTGATATATATCATTAGTAATTATGTATGTAATAATTTCATTAAGAAGATGAAAATAAAAATGATATCTCCTATTGCCCACGAAATAACATGTAAGAATTGTTGTTGTTCTTATTTACAACATATTTGCAAAAGGCTTTCGGATTGGATTCCAGAATATAATAACGTTTACGAAATAAGAGAAATGAGTAAATCGCAATTTATTTTTGAAAATTTTGAATATTAAATAATGTTTTTTAATTACTCGTGTGTTAAGATTAATGGCACGGAAAACCACCAGGAAGTGTTTAGAAAGTATTGAAAGAATTGAATAGCCTTCAGAGAGATCTTTTTTTTAAAAAAACTTTCAAATAAGATAGAAAGCAGGATGCTCAGTTGGTCAGAAAAATTTTGTTACTCAGTTGCAACAGAAAATTATTGGACGGAGAGGAATTACTTAAAACCATATTATGTCCGGTTTATTTTTTCTTTTCTATTCAATAGATATAGTATCAGGAACCTGTAGCTTTCATCACAGGTTCTATAGACATTTCGGATAGATGCTTAGCAATTTTATTTACAGTTATTATTTTCAAATAATCAGCTTACCTGAAGCAGTGAAATGTTACTCCCTGTAAGTTCTTGAAAATTTACATTTAATGGTAATCTCCATGACGCTTTGGTTTTTACGCTTTGTTTTTAGCCACTTAATTCATGTAACCATGCTGCTTTTTTTTTTAATTCCTATTCCGAATCTCCTTTCGATAAATTAAGGACCTTTTTCCTTCATTTCGTCTTTGTGAAGCTTTAAATTTCTGTTCAACATCATATAAAAGATATATTTCGGTATCATAAAAGGATTTGAATTTTTTTGTGATTCATGAGAAAGAAGTGAGGAAAAAAATACTTAATTTGTCGGATATTTATCATCTAATCGAATAATTTTTTTTACTTTTTATTTTTTGCTTTCGATAATATGCCATTAAAGTAATACTGTAGCAATACAAGGTTTAATGAAAATGAAATAAAAGCAATGCAAAGTTGTAGTTTAGAGTAAAAAACTAGAAATAAACAAATGTTGGCAAAACTCCGAACGGCGGTCCCAAATTATGATGGCGGTCCCAGATTATGATAATCTCCGAACGCGGTCCCAACGTTAATATTAATGAAACATTTGTCTTGTTATTAATGAAACATTGTGTCAAGTATTATGACATCATTATTGTTATTATTAATGAAACATTGTGTATTGTTGCTTAAAAATCACTTTAAACGTGCCATGGCTGGTAGACCGCAAGCACCAAGAGTAATAACGCTTTAGTCATAAGTCGCACATATTCGGACAATACATATTTTTTTTTTTAAATATGTTGAGCGAAAACTATATGATTTGATGTGTAATAACTCAGGCTATGCGTTATCCTTCACAGTCATACTGTTATCTGTCATTAAAAAGGTTTATATAATTTGGGACCGCCATTCGGATGTTTTCATAATTTGGGACCGCCGTTCGGAGTTTTGCCCAAATGTTGTTGTAGAATTTAAAATTCTAATTTTCCGACCTCAGTTTTCTAATTAAGGGGGGACCACACTGAAAAAATGAGCAGAAATTCAAAAAAAATGATTTTTTTTTTTTTGCGTTTTTTTGAAGCCTAATAGGGCCTAATTTCAGAATTCACGGAAATAATAAAAAAAAAAAAATCACGATTTAAATGACATACACGACGCCATTTTTAAATGTCCTTCACGTGTTTTTGTTTACATTCGCGTACAATGTAGACTTCCATAACGCTATTTTCTGCTTGAAACAAGCTAAAGGATGCGGCTTTTTTTTAACGTGATTGTGCCTGCTTTTCCATCTTAACCGCTGCCATCCTGTGGCCAATTTGTGGGTTTTTTTAATTTGTAGTCGTACGTAGGTCGAATTACTGTTCAAACCATGCCGAGGGCTAAAGTTTCAACGCTCAGGAAGTATAAAAGAATGAAGATAAATGATCGTAAGGCATTGGTAGAGCAAAAAATACAGAAAAGATTGAATATTTTTGATGTACAACCATCAAGTGATGAGTCTCCAAACAATACTAACAGCATCGCAGAAAATTTTCACATGCCATTCAACAACTGCCAAAAAAACACACATGAGCAGCCATTCGAGTATTGTGTAGGAGGTATTGATCAATTGAAGGGATTAGTTAATAATTTTAAGAAGAAAGGAACAAAGCCACCGAAGGACAGACTTATGGAAGGGTGAAATTTTAACCCCACAAAGTTGGTGCTATTTTTCTTTAGTTCTTAAATTATCGGTTTATTCACATCTTGGGAATTTCATATATCTAGAACCGAAAATGATATGTTCATAATTTTTTTTTATTTAAACACATGTAATTTCAGGAACATTCCTGGGTATGGAAATGCAGAGTCATTAATAATATAATTGTGAAACAGTTGTTGTGACCAGCCAGTAATTAAAAAAAAGCCAGTTTTCTTGATGCATAATATTTTTGTGCATTGAAAAATAAGAAACTGATACTTCCTATTGCCTTCCCAATATACAAGAATGTGCCCTGTAGTCTCCTCTTGCACAATAAAAAAAACTTAGGTTGGTAGATGATTTAGATAAACATTTATGCTGCTCCCAGTCATCTCTCTATTTTAAATAATAAAATAGCTTGGGGGCTTATTTTAAAAAATAAAAAATAAAAAAAAAATGTTTTTTTACTCTTTCAAAGTAATAATAAAATGTCAAATCATTTAATTATGGTTAGCATAAAGGGTTTTGAGTTTTTTATTTTCAGTGTGGTACTCCCCTTAAGATCTTCAATATCAACTTACTTGTGTCCATTCCTTCTTCCAGACAGTACAACTGCACTTCCATCCGGACGTTCCACACTCAAGTTTATGGAACTCACAGAGTTGGGAAATAAACAAAAGAGTATCATCTGAGTTCCCGGAAGAATAATGAGATTGCCTTCAGGTGTGATTCCAATTGAAGTGGGCGACGATCTTCGAGAAAGTTGCCAGCCGAGGGAAGGAATCTTGGGTGGGTTAGGATCTGCTTAGATAAATATACACTGAATTATTGGCAAAAAAAGAAAGAATATGTAGATTTAACTGAAAAATTTAATTCATACTGTCAAGGAAATTGTTATTATTCATTTGGGAATGTTTACACTATCATTTAATGAAAGATATAAAGGATTTAATTAATTAAAGACTTTTTCTTCTGAACATAGTAAGAGTGTTTGGAAATGTTTGGAATTTAATGGTACACAAATGAGACACAGAACATGGATCGGCTAGCAGTCAATCCTATCTATTAAATGGAAAGATCATGATGGCACTGCAGTAAACCACTGTCGGATAATCACAGAAGTAAAAAAAAAAATATATATCTAAGTATCCTGTTATCATTTAGATTTGTGACACTATAAAAAAAAACCTGAGCAGCCCTAACACAATGGCTTATATAAAAATGTATAACCATCTGAACGGAGTAGTTTCCTCTTCAGAGCTGATAATGGAATTATCAGCGGATTACACCCACGTAATCTAAAACACATTGACTCAAAGAAGCTACATATGTGGATAACAGAAAAGTATTTACATTGGAATTTAGCAAATTCGACTCAAAAAATGTCAGGCATTCTTCTCGCGTTATCTGCACTATTGAAATTTTAAATTCTTGTCATTAGCAAATATCAATAAAATATAAAGATGAGATTAAAAAAACTAAAATATATGGAAAAAAAGGAATTTCCCTTAGAGACAAAATCTATACAAGGGACATCATAGACTGTGAATCAATGGAATCAAAAGTAGCCTTGATTAAAGGAACGAGGATTCATGGAAAATAAACATTTACACAATAATAAGGAAAAGCAGCCAACTAGAAAATCTCATGTAGGGCGGGAATCACAGTCGTCTGGAGCTGTATTATAGATAATGTGAAATATAAGTTACATTTAACGTAAATATATAGGGATAAAAAGTGATTTATAGTGATCATTATTATATTTTTAAAAATAAATCTTTAAGTGTTTTCTCCGTGAAGAATATGTTTATTCATTCTAAAAAATCAAGTATCTGAAAATACACATAATTACATTACGATTTTGTTAGATACTTGATCTCATCATCTTAACAAGTCAAGTATTTAAAATCACATTCCTCTTAGAAAGCCTCAAAGCAGAGGAAATTAATAGAATCTCAGCAACCAACAGCTTGGAATTGCCAATTTTTATACTAGTGCCATTAGTTTCATGACGTGATTAGTCAGTTACAATCCTAGATGATATTTTTTGTAATAGCGCAGTAATCCATTTTGACGTAGGATACTTTCAGTTTTATAGTTTATTGTAAATGTTCGAAATGTTTAACAATAAAAACTTTTAGAGCTATCTCTCGTTAGCATAGAGCACATTACAAATAAGTCATTAATTTACAGGAAAATATTATTTTAATTAAGAATTTTTCTTTTTCAGCAGAACTTTTGTCCAAAAAATTATTCATTCAATGGATTTCGTTTTCTCTGAATTAATCATGATTTTTCATAAATGAGTAATATATTTTAAAAATACTCAAGCAGTATTTTACTTACTAAGCACATCTTCTTCTGTGAAGAGTTTTTCGCATTTCAAATGCTTATGTCCATTCCATGTACCGTTGTGACACTGCTGGACCGGATCTCCAAGAAGAAGATATTTACCAATATCATGGCAACGATGCATCACTTCTGAACCGGATGGAAACTTCTGACCAATGTCAGTAATTGGTCGGCCCTCGTATGACGTCACAACCATCGGATCGTTAGTGACAGGAAACGAACAAGGTTGTAGTGGAGGTAGAGTAGGTACAACGTCATCTGAAAGTAAGAGAAATAAGTGTAGTGCTTAGAAATAACTTTATTACATTTACTAATCTTCGTTTGTTTGTTTTCATTTCCATTCATACAAACATTTTTATTTTATTTTAATTATTATGTATAAAACGTTCTTTTGTGGTTACTCACGTTCTTACTTCATTAGATGCCAATCGAAACACTAGAAGCTGAATTATTCCTACCATTTTCATAAGGAGTCTATTGTTTTGTTACTTACAACTTTGAAGAACCACCTCATTAATGAGAAAAAAAGAAATTCCAAGCATATATTCCATGAAGAAATACCAAGGAGAAGTAGTAATAATTGTTGGAATAATCATTCCAGGTATCAGCGACATGAATTATTGAAGAAAGTAACTTTTGTAATAGTAATTTCGTTTTACTATGATGCGCATATAAACAAACAAATGGACAAACAATGGATAAAAATATATCCATATATATTATTCGCATGAATAAGTAATAAACACCTCCATCTTATAAAGTAAATTCTCAAAATTCAATTTTCTTTTTTATTATCTTTACTTGGTAATATGGGTTTCATTTTTTTTAAAGAAAGAGTTTAATAAAATTTATAAAAAAAAATTAAAAATGCTTTTATAAAATGCACTAAAAAGTAGAAATTTTTTTTCTACTCTTTTAAAGACTAAAAATAAAAGCGTGGGGAGACTGACAGCAAATATTTCAATGATGGTATAAATAAATGGTACCAGTAAAGATATCATTTTACTCGGCACTCTTATAATTAAATAATATTACTAATACTTAGTAACTTACTTGAAATTTGAAATACATTCGTTTATGAATACAAAACCAATTCCTAAGATCAAAATGTTATTTAGACTTAAGAAATATGTTAAAAGTAACTATTAAATTATTATGGAGATTTTAAAATCATTAACACTCAGACTAGTAATTATTAAAAAAAAATAGGTTTTTCTAGGCTGATATTTATTATCAATAAAATTTAAAAGCTGTCTTAGTAATGCTACGAGTGAAAGGTATCATTTTCCTCTGTACTTTGATAACTATTACTATTAGATGATATTACTAATACATGCTTTCTTTTTTATTTGAAAGATTTGCTGTGAGTGCCCCGGGCTTTTATTTTTAGTCATGTATCTGGGGGCACGGTAGTGCCCCCGCCAAGACGAGCCGAAGGCAGGAAGGGCACTACGTACCTTTTCTGGAAGTGTTTCGTCGTATTTTCGAACCCTTACAGCTTCGGCCTAGATACTACTAGAGAGTTCAAATTTTCAGGATAAGATGCAGTTAGCAGACTAAAGAAATACGCTAAGTTTCATTTATTTAGCTTTTATACTTTGGATTTTATTAATACCTAAAATACGTCGATTCCGTCACTCACTCACTGACTGACTGACTCATGATCATCAAAACCTCTAGATACTTCCTGAAGGCCTAGAAAGCTGAAATTTGGTATGCAGGCTAGGATTAGCACAGAAATAACAAAAAAATTAACAAATCCGTAACTTTCACCCTGCAACCCCTCATAAAGGGGGGGGGGGGGGTCTGGTTATGTATTATCGAACCCTCATACCTTCGGCCTGGATAATACTAGAGAGCTCAAATTTTCAGGATAAGATGCAGTTACCATAATAATCAAATACGCTAAGTTTCATTTATCTAGCTTTTATACTTTGGATTTTATTAAGATCTGAAATACGGCGTACCCTCAATGCTTCGGCCTAAATAATACTGTGTAATAATGTGATTTCTTACAAAAGTGCAAACAGCTTGTATATGCAAGTTGACCAATAGAAAAACAGAAAAGTAGGGTATTGAAAAAAAATCCATTTTCTAAATAATCTTAAAACTAAATTTAGTTGTAACAGATAATCCCACCCAAAACATTTCATGTAAAATAAGTTGCCAAGACTCACATACTCATAACGCTTTCACTGTTAAAAAGTTATCAGATCTCATCTTACAAAAAGAAATGAAATCTCACCCAAAACTCTTCGTGTAAAATAAGGTGCCAAGACTCACATGCTCATAATGCTTTCACTGTTAAAAAGATATGAGATCTCATGTAGAGCCAAGCCCCTAACTCTACAAGGCCTAACTCTACAAGCCCTAACTCTAAAAACCCTATATCTTGGTCAAAAAGTATGGCTTGGCCGTTTCATGGAACTATTTCATCCCACCCAAAACATTTCATGTAAAATACGTTGCCAAGATGCTCATAAAGCTTTCACTGTTAAAAAGTTATCAGATCTCATGTAGAGCCAAGCCCCTCACTTTACATGCCTAACCCTAAAAACCCTAATATCTTGGTCAAAAAGTATGCCTTGGCATACTCCATATCCTTTACATAACTCCATGGGATTGTCTGTGCGACAGCCACGAAACGGCCAAGCCATACTTTTTGACTAAGATATAGGGTTTTTAGAGTTAGGGCTTGTAGAGTTAGGCCTTGTAGAGTTAGGAGCTTGGCTCTACATGAGATCTCATATCTTTTTAACAGTGAAAGCATTATGAGCATGTGAGTCTTGGCACCTTATTTTACACGAAGTGTTTTGGGTGAGATTTTAAATTTTATATATAGCAGAAAATAATTATTTTCTATTTTTTTAGTGCATTTTATAAAAGCATGATTTTTAAAACTTTTTTTTTATATAAATTTTATTTTCTTCTTGTATTACTCCTCGTTAACATTTGTATCATTGCACAATTGTTACTTTAGCTGACCATACCCGAACAAGCTCCCAGCACCTATCGTAGGCTCGCATAGGTAAAGGTTATCTTACTGCATCTACCTTAGTAAATAACAAAGCTTGAAATAACACTTGTACGATATATATATCATGTTCTTTGTTACTAATGATTTATCTTTTCATAATAGTATCAATTAAATCATGATATCTTTCAAAACGAACTGCTATGCTGAATATAATAGTCTATATACTAGCTTAGTATTATATTCGTATCATGATATATTATGGATATTCAAACTTACTTTGTCTCTTCAATCTAAATATTATAATATTATTCTTTGAGAAGAGATTTTGAACTTTTTCAAGAAAGTCCAGTGAAAATATCAGGTTAAATATCAACATCAAGTCGTGAATGAAAAGCAGAACTAAAATGTTAACTGAGTTTCGTTACACAAGAGCCATCCGAGATGATGAATCAGCCACGGGAAGGAATCTCTTCCTGTTATTGGAGTGCTTTGATCAAGTGGTATCAGACATATTTGCAAATGAAAAACAATTCATCAAATTTAATAGTAAAATGTAAGTAAATTCATTTGTCTACAACATCAATTTTTATTTAAATTTTTAATATAGAACATCTCTGACTTGCAAAAATTATCTTTATACATTATATTTTTTCTTAATTATTGTAGTCATTAATAATTTTTTTCCCTAGAAATTCATGTTTAATTTGCTTTTAAAATTTCAAGATATATGGGATCATTATCTTTGTTTATAAGTAGCGTGGGTGACTAATTATTCTAATTTGATGAGAAAATTTATCTCTTTTCTAAAAGAGCGTTTTCGAGCCAATTCGGCTTTATTCGGATTTATTCGGTTTCTTTCTTTACTTCAGAAGTCGGAAATCACTAAGATAGCATTCAGTCTTTCCACTTTGCATCTTATTAAGTTGTTGGAAATTTATTACAGTAGATATAAAATTAATAATAAGTCGACTCAAAAACGTTACTCCAAGAAATAAAGACAATTTTGTTTTCGTAGACTTCTCGAAACTATCGCTAGGAAAATTCTGACGAAAATTAAAAATTTCGTCATAATTTTACGTTTCAGATATGGCTAGATTCTAGTCCAAAAGCTACGGGATATTGTAATTTCCCAGCAAACTGTAAGATTCCAAATTTTCTTAAGTGGATAGAGACACATCAGCTTAATACTGCCAGTACATCTATTCATAAACCAAGTCTCTACATGAATAAGTTGATTATCAGGTGTTTTAGAACTTTTTTGGTCCTTACACAGCTGCTACCTGAAAACTATTAGAATCACGATTATCAGCCATCAATTGATCTCAAATATTGAGAAGGAATAGTAACAAAATATTTTAAAGTCTGGTAGAAATTATTTTCTGGAGCCAGTGGATGAAAGCTGTCAGAGACCAACTCAGCATTAATGACTGTTATATTATTAATAATTCTGAAACTAAAGGGTGGTTATCTATTTTTGAGGGCATCTTTTATTTCTCTGTCTGTCCGGCGCAATTGTTAATTTCCTGTGAAAAATATAAACAAATACTAGAATGAAACGTTCGCAACGGGAATCGAACCTTCAACCTTTTAGATCCGAAGTCAAACGTCTTATCCATTAGGCCACGGAGACTACATTCAAAATAGTATTTCTTATCACTCCCTTGGTGTGTGTGTGTGGCGCAATGAGAGAAGAGCCAGAGAAAACAAAATAACTCATTAATATTAGCCTACTACATTAAAATTTAAATTTCAATGTTAACTTTTTTTTTTTTATGGCGCGCGATGTCAAATAATGAGTTCATTCAAAAAGGAATAAAATATCACTTTTTGCCATAATCGCTTGTAATCGATTCTTCTTGGATTATCTCATACTTACTAGGGGAGGACAGGGGGGTGGCCTATTTTAAGTATAAAAAGATTTAAGATATACTGTGTATTAGGTCACATTAAGTAATAAGAATGTTTTCTTTCTTTTTCACTTCAAATCACGCCAAACTTTAGCATTTTCTTATAAAAATATCTACGTTTGTCAATAACCTAATTCATCAATTTATGAATTTCAAAATGAAAACAATATTTTAAATAGTGATTCAAGTAAATTATTGATGTTAATGTCAAAATAATTCAATTTTATAATAACGATAGGTTCTAAATTGTAAACTAAAAATAAATGTAGATATTCTAAAGCACTGCAAAAGTTCAATGAAAGTAAGAAGCACTGAACACCCTATCGAGTAGCTGCAATGAAACGGCTCTTTGAAGTGAGGCTTCACAGGCTCCTGAGATGTGTCACAGTTGTGCTGCAATTTCGAAATTGTAGCGGGAATGTTTGTTCGTCATTTGAGTACATCATGGTTGTTTATTTTTTCCAACAGTGATAGCTTGCACAATGGACAAATATCAACCCATTCATCTTCCGAATAAGACGTTCCTGGAGAACTTTGAAGCTACGTTCCTTAAAAGATTTCGTTTTCTTTCTTTCTTTTTTCTTTTCATTTTGTGAAAAACAAAGACAAATTCTTCTTTTACTAATTTTTTTTTGAAATCCTTTCTCTGAATGTAAACAGCAGATTTCATTTTCTGAAACGTTAATTAAGAAGAAGAGTAGAAAGAAAATGAATGTATTTGAATTGTGGGTGTGGAGTTGTCTTTTAAGAATACCATGGACAGAAAGAATAACCAATTGAAGATAAACAGGTGTGGATAAAATTAGACCTATTTGCTCTTTGGAGGCGTTAATGGCAAAGCAGAAACTTATCATATTTTGGAGATGTGGTGTGAGGGATGGGTTAGGAAAATTTATTATGCTTGGCAAAGTGGAAGGGGAAGACCAAGAGCCACATGGATTGATTAATTTAAAGATGTAATGGGTTTGAAGTTGGAACAGCTGATCATAAGAGATAGAATAAGATGGCGTGATTTTGTTCATCGGGTCTCCAAGAGTCAGAATCAACTGGATAGAATACAGCAACAATAATAACAATAAAATCTAGATATTTAACAATAGTCTGATTCCAATCATACTACATTTCCCGCAGACATTTCCCGCATTACGAAATTAGTAAGTTCGCAGATTATTAACTGGGCGTTATAATTAATTCATAAGTTCATGACATCAACAGAAATTCACTGCTTTTCTGTAGAAATTTTGTCATCTTCTTAAGCTAATATCTTATAAAAGACTCTTGCGATTTTTCTTTTTATTTTAAAAAATAAGATGGCATTTTCAAGCTGCATGCAAAGTTACAAAAAAAATCACCCAACCGTTCAGAAGTTGCAGGGTTTAATTTAGGTCTATTTATGATCATCAGTTTCATAGGAAACTAGGCTTAAAATTGCAAACTTGATAATTTACAATTTTGTTTTTTGTGTTTTTTTTTTCCTTTAAGGACTATTTAGATATTAACAGAAAATAAAACTTCATTTAATTTACTTAGCAATTTACTTTGTCTGTTTCGCCTCTACCTCCTATAACGGCTTATTCTACGGTTTGTTCCAAAGTAAATACTGATGACGAAAAATTTTAATAACCTAGCATCTCTTCTGCAGTTCGAAGAGTAAAACAATCTTACTCACTGCTGAAAAATGAGCTCGTTTAGGCTTAAAATTTCATTCTAACCTTTTTATTTCTGAAAGGTATAATAAATGAAATCTGTAAACATTGTTTTCATTGAAACTATACTTTCCAAGTAGATATAAACTTTGCTTTAGAATGATCGCCAACAGATAAATTGTGTTTACGTAAATTAATTTTCCCCCTCAAAGTTTTACTATGTGTATTTGAACTGTGACCTATCAGTACATACTATCAGTATATGAGTATTTAAAGTTTTTAAATAAACATTTAGGAGCTATTGTGATAGAGACCAAAAATCGGCAGCTACTATCCGATTTTTTATCCTGTCCGTCTGGCAGTGTCTGTCCACCTCTAACAACTCCCGAACGGAAGGTCGGATCGACAAACGGATTTTACCATCGTATTCAGAGGTCCAAACAACGTAGGATTAGGGGCGAACGCTTCCCCTTCCTCCCATGTTCGAGATATTTGGCATTGTTTTCATTGGATTTTCTCTATTAGCCTAAATGTTAGAAATGCAACCAACTCATTTTAGTTGTCAGCTTTAATTTGACGGTTAAGGTTTCCAACTCATATAATGAAAGTTGTCGGCTCAAATCTTTATATTATTTTTTTTTTTTTCTTTTTTTCTCAATGTCCGCGTTGATTTTTCATTTTTATTTTCCTAACTTTCTTTTTATTTTTTTGCTTCCATTTTTTTATATCTTTATTTACCTTAATGTAATTTTTTTATTATTAATACCGTATTTTTAAGTTTTTTATTATTATGGGTCGCCCTAAAATTTACGCTTTAGCACAAAATTATATTCACTTGTTTCAATTATTATTACATTTTTCTGACTGAATTTTTCAATTTATTAATAAAATACGTAAAACATTAACAATAAAAACGAGAAACGGCAATTTCAGCTGAGCTTTTTTAAAAATACAAAATGAGTTTTCAAAAACACCAGTTCGTAAAAAAAAAAACTAGAATAAAAAAATATTATTTTCCTAAAATATTAGAAATTAAAGATTTGGTTAATAAAAAGTATTTATTTATAAATTAAATAAATTGTACATCCATAATTATAATAAATTTAGAAAACAAATCAAGCTACAGCGACAAGAAGTCATTTGTTTACATTCGGTTCAAATCTCCTTTCTATTCGCTTTAAAAGTAGAAAATTAAAAATATTGTGTAGGATACACTTCATAGCCAACATGATTTTTAGAATTAATTATTCAATACTAGTTTCTCTACTAAGTAAAAATCTAACTTTAGGTCATACATCAATTACGCAATACTAGAACCAAACTGCTGAGGCTTGTGATACTTGATCCCTTTGACACTTGTACTTTTGCTCTTCGCTATCAGTCGAGGAAAGCTTCGATCAATCACGTATCAAAATGACGTAAACATCGAGACGTAATTTTTTTTTCTAAATGACTGAGTTAAAACGTAGAACAACTAATGCACTTAATAAGCAAAAATGTCGTATCTCATTCCAATTTGATTACATGTGCTGTGATATACAAGGATTTGTCATCTAATGAAGAAAAATGACTTAAATAAATAAATAAATAAATAAATAAATAAATAAATAAATAAGGAAATGAAAGCAAGCACTTGAATAAGAAGTGAAATTGCCTTTCTGATTGGATTATGGGAAGGAATTGGGAACGGCCGTTTCGTCCTGCTACGGACACATCAGCCCAATCCTCGCCTTCCCTTAACAGAATCAGAAAGTCAAGATCTTGTTAGTAAAAGCCACGGCCAACCTGGCCATGACCCCACCAACAACAAAAGGCAGTAAAGTAAATTGCCAATAAAATAATTGGCGTCGAGAGACGAAGCAATTTATTTTATTGCCTTTTGTTGTTTGTGGGGTCACGGCCAGGTTAGTCGTGACTTTTACTAACAAGATCTTACCTTTCTGATTCTGTTAAGGGAAGGCGAGGATTGGGCTGATGAGTCCGTAGAAGGACGAAACGGCCGTTCCAAATTCCTTCTCATAATCTAATCAGAAAGGCAATTTCACTTCTTAATCAAGTGCTGCGTTTCATTTCCTTATTTGCTAATTCCTCAGCACGTTGAATTTCTTTTTTTTTTACTTTAAAAATGACTTAAAAGCGAGAATATTTGGAGTTAAAAATATAAGCTTCGGATATATTTATATGTCTATATATATCTCGAATGACAAAACTCATAAAGTATTCAAAATTTCATTTAATCAAATGCAATTCTGAAATTATGAGGGCTTGATATGATGGCTATCACAAATGTCTTTTTTTGAACTTAAATAGAATCGAAAAATACAAAAAAATCTAACTTAAACATAAAATAATTTAAAATTAAAAAAATTAAACAAAAGTTGCATTATTCTTGCAGAAAGGAAATTTTGTTTTTGAATTTGAGTTTTACAACTATTAAATTTCTTTCCTACTTATATACAGACTGTTCCATCACGAAACCGATGAACTTCATCATAAGGTTTGTGTGATTATTCGAAGTAAAAAATGTAATATACTTCATAATCGATTCATTCCCCAGATATAGATACTTCGTTGTACAAAGCCTCAGGATGAAAGCTATCTGACTACCAATTAATAATAATCTGTTGATTGTAAAAGTCCAGCAAAGTCTGGACGAAACATGTCGGTTTTTAACTATTTAATAGTTAAATGTTTTTTATCTTATTATTTGTGTGTCGGCTTTTTAATTAATTTCTACTCTGTTGATTTATTGATCGGAAATGCAATTACCATTGAAATCACTACATCTTTCACGTTGTTCAAACTGTCTACCTCTCTGCTGTAAGCTTGCTCTAAGCCTGCTGTAAGCCTGCTACGCGAGCTTCCAGTAATCGCATCCACGGAACATCTGCATAGCGGAGGCTACTAGGAATATAATAACAGGCGTTAGTGAGTGCCTGTAGTAACTGCAACCGTATTTGCTTCCCATTCATGTACACTTTTGATTTCATACAGGCCCACAGATAAAAATCTAGGATTCGGATGATCGAGAAAGCCATGGTACTGGTCCACTCCGGCCTATCCATCGATTGGAAACGTCTCATTCAAACATGGCAATTGCTGTTGGTAAATAATTACAATCCTCGCATTCCGTAAAACCATTACTTCAAGTACTCACACTATAACAATGTGAAGTGGCATTTCAGTTCATATCTCAGGAATAAAGTCAAATTGACACTTATGGTATTATAGTTTTTGTTTAGAATAATCATATCAGAACATGATGGAACAGTTTGTCGGTTTCGAGACGGAACACACACACCACACACATACACACACACAAACGTATATATATATATAAATCTAAAAGACAAAACAAAAGTTTCGTACAGCAAAGATTTCAATCAATCATTTGCAATTTAGAATGTATAGAATATAAGAATATAATTAACTTACATTAATAAACATATAAAACTTATAAAGCCAAAAGCCAAATGCCGGACAGCGATTTGGGATTTGAAACTGCCAATATCAGAAAACAAATCACTGTTTCCATGGAGATTTAATCTAATTATCTCCACTTCATCAGCGGCAAAATTTGGAAATAATTTAGAAACTAAAACGCTGTATTAATAAAACCTTGCTCTTTTAAAATAAAATTAAAAAATTTATATAACAAAATTACTTAAATATTAATATTAAAAACTAAGTAATAAAGAGTGGATGCTCCACTTCATTACTTATTGAATTAATAAATTAACTAGATTAACTAAATTATCTGAATTCAAATTTAAAATTAAAATGAAACTACAAAAAGAAACCACAAAAGATAAATTGATTTTAAATTGAAAATTATTAAAATTGAAAATTATTAAAAGAAATTATTAAAATTGAAAATTATTAAAAGAGCAAAATCTGTAATATTGAGTTATAGTATGAATATAAAATTAAATATTTAAATACCTTAATAAGAAGTAATGAAAACATAAAACTTCAAAATTAGGCATATATAAATCTAAAAGACAAAACTTGAAGCTGCCCCTTCGAGTTTCGTACAGCAAAGATTTCAATCAATCATTTGCAATTTAGAATGTATAGAATATAAGAATATAATTAACTTACATTACTAAACATATAAAACTTACAAAGCCAAAAGCCGAATGCCGGACAGCGATTTGGGATTTGAAACTGCCAATATCAAAAAAATATTATATAAGTAGTTAAACGAATTTTCAAATTTGGATCTATATTGAATTATTTATAGTAAAAGCAATTCACTTTTATTGTAGACTTAATTTCTTTCAAAGAAAATATGGAAATGAGACATTTAATGGATTAACTTATAATTTAAGTTTACTTCAAATTTACCATCGAAATTTCACCGCCACAGAACGAATAGTTGTAAAGCAATCATAGAATGACTGACAGTAAAGTTTGTTTCACCTTAAAATACATTTGGAAAACAAGGACGAAGAAAGCTTTTCTACGAAATTTTTAAAATAGTATTAAAAGAGTAGCAGAATCTAGAATTCTTTAAACTTATTGTACAATTATAAAACTTATTATAAAGTTCGGAGTAATGGATTGTTGGCTGGTATGTTAATATATTTTTTTTCCTTCCCGTCTTCCTTCCATCATCATCATACTCCGAAATTACACCAATATTGGGTCATTCCATGTCAAGTGGTCTAGTGGTCCCCGCGCGACCATCTC
>JAFIDM010022397.1:102461-124682 GCA_023159025.1 Thereuonema tuberculata
GTGATATTATAGCTCAAAAGTGCCACATTTTTCACGACGACGACTATATGGAACGAGTGATCTCTACGAAAATGACCCTGGCTCAGCCAAAAATGCATATTTCGAACTGAAATTTTGAAGATGTTCATCTAAGGCCTTATAGTATAAACTGTGAAAATTTCATGAAAATTGGAGATGGTCGTGCGGGGATCGATTTCGAAATTAGACCACTTGACATGGAATGACTCTATTTCTTCTCCTTTCCCTCACTCTTTTCCTTCAATTCTGTAAAATGGTCGTCTTCTCCCAATTATCGATGTGTTTATCTATGTGCTGATCTTCAGCGATGCTTTGTGTGGTTCATCTAAATGTATCCTAAGATTACTTTTTCATTGATCTGCTTGAACGATGTGTTTTTCTATTTATTTGCTATTTTTGAAGGTCTGAACCCTAATAAATATATAGTTGACTCGCGATAATCCGACATTTGACAGTCTGACACACTCGGTAGTCCAACGCAGATTGGTTCGAAAACCGATTCGATTGAGGCGGTCACGGAGGTGAAATGCACAATCACTTGCAATGAAGTTATGTCGGCTGCAAACACAGAAACAAAAAATGATTACAGATTTTTTTAAGCCGTAAATACATATGTACGTATATTTATTTTTTATTTTAAGACATAAAATTATATTTTACGTTATATATTGTAATTTTATTTTTTAAGACATAAAAACAGTAATAAATTAGTATTACATACATACGTATTCATTTGTGGAAACCTATGCCTAATGAGTTTTTTTTTATATCCTCAATGGCCGTAAAATATGTACTCAATATGTATTGTAACACAATACGTACTGTAGTACGTACAGTACTGTATATACATAACTTAAATTTTCTTGCCTTTGAAGTCAAAATTCAGTTTTAAAAAATCAATCCCGTTGGTAATCCGACCTTTGGTAAAGCTTTGGTAATCCGACACCCCCTCGGTCCCGTAACTGTCGGATTATCGAGAGTCAACTGTACTTACAACCGAAGGATTTCATCGCTGGAACATGGATTTTAACAAAATTTGGCAGGGGCATAGTTTTCGGCTTGGAAAACATAGTGAGTGTTTTTCATGGCAGTTTCATTGATTTTAAACTTAATTATAGCTATTATTGAAAAATTAATTATATTTTAATACTTTAATTTATCAAATTTTCTTTCAACTACTTTACATGAACTATTTTTACATTGATATACAGGCAGCGACAATCTGTAATTATCCCCTCATTTATCATCATCAATCCATCGAACATCGCCTTTCTTTCAAACTTGCTGAAAAAACAGTTAGTGAATCATTACATCTGAATTACAAATATTTAAAAAAAAAAACTATATTACTTGATATAGTAAATTATTTCATTTAAACAACAAAGTTTGCTCTGTAAAAATTGCATATAATTGTCTAAAAAGTATTACAAATAAATTGTAATAATTACCAATGATTAAAAATGCATTAAAAGCAGTTAAAAATTAATTAAAACTACTCAAAAATTAATTAAAACCAAATTAAATTATAATTAAAACAATGCCTGTTTCTGAAATCGAACCTGAACCAATGAATAACGCTTTTCACGCCTTGGGGAACTCGACCATTTACTTTCGATTCAAAATAGTTTTCCTATTTTTATATTTGAAATCAATTACAATTTTTAATTATCCGTAGACCTTCACCGGTGTCCACTCAGCACTTGGGACTTACGTTTTTGGGTTTTCCAAGCAGAAAACTGTTCCTGTCAAGTTTTATTCAAATCAGTGTTCCAGTGATTAAATCCTTCCCTAGTGAGCTAAAAATTTCTCTATGTGATGTATTAACGATAAATAAAAAGAAAAAAAAACGTTATTCTAAACATTCAAAATAAAATTATTTGTAAAAAACAAAAAGAATTCTTCACTACAATGATAAAAAAACTGCGGTTTTGAATGAACAATTCACAATATAATCTGTTTACTTAAAGCTAATTTAAAAAGTTTCTTTTAGTCAAATGTTACTAATCAGCCAAAAATTTTTAGTCTTCTGATATAAGTATCAGAAGACTTATATTCCTGTTTTGTCTGGGGACAAGTATCATTAAAATATCATTAGCAACAATGACAAAAATTGCAACAACAATCGCAACAATTGTTATTAGCGACAATGACAACAATCACAACAACAATCGCATTAATCACAATAATTGCAATAATTGCGCCTTTTGCATTCGCAACAATCACATTTATAATAATAAGGAAATTAAAGCAATAATATCAGAAGCCGTTGCGAAGCATTGTGATAGGTTTACTAATCGCTATCACTACCTATTTTATATATATATATATATATATATATATACAGTATATATCCATTATGACATTTAATCCATTCCTTAAAATTATCAGAACTGACAGTCATAAGAAGATAAGAATTGGAAGTAATATTTTTTTTGTTTGATATTTAGTTGACTTCGAACCACTGGAACAGAATTATTTTCATTTATTGTCTTTCGTAAATACAATTATACAACTTAATAGCCAGATAAATTTTAGTAAATATATAAAAAAAACTTTATGAAGTTTCCTTTTTCAGCAAAATTATGGAATTATACGCATAATTATACTATTAAAAATTTGAGCATTTATTTATATTTACAAGGGTCTAATGAATTAGAGATTTGTTAATTTATTCAGAAAAAATAAATTGACAGTATAAAAAAAAAAATCTTATCTAATAATAACGCCATTATTTGGTTACATTTTATTCATTATAATTATTACCATATTTTTTTTAATTCTTTAAAAAAAATTACTTTTTAATTTAGGAAATAATTTTTCCTAAATTATTTTTTTTATGATTTAATGTTTTTATTTTTATGCTTATTTATATCTGTTTTACTTTTCTATTTTATCAAAAGTTAGATATGGCGATCAGGTCGATTATTATAAAAAATTTTAATTGCGATAAAGAATATATAAAATCAGAAATATATTATTTTGAATAAATCTAACTTTTTTTAATATTATTTGACTTCTAAATTTCTAAAAGTGTGAATAACATATTTTTAAATAATCTTCTTTAGAATATCCTCGATTTCCTGGTCTCCGTGAAAAGAGAACAGATAAAGGAGAAAGTTGTATTTTTTTAATAGCAATAAAAGTAGAAATTGAACTGCGTCAAAAATTGTCGTTCTTATCCCAACTACATGTATATAGTTTTATATTGTAATGATATATATATTTGTAATGATACATATCATGAATAATTGCATTCATTTATATTATTACATCATGTGAATTTATAACAATGAACATTCAAACCCTACATACCATAGCTTATATTTCTACTTGAACTTATTTTGTTATTACAAATTTTAAATTTATTTCTTAATTTTTCCAATTTTACCATATGCAATTATTATAGTAAAGCTGATTTACTACATCAAATTATTATATTTCAAGCAAATACAAAGTATGGATAATTACCAAACAGAACTTTTTAAGAGTATCCACGATTATATGTAGTCGTACTACGAACAATTATAGATACTACGTTAAGTTTTCTTTTAAAAAAAATCACACAAAAAAAATCAACAACAGATTAGACTACAGTCATTAAAAAGGAAATCCTTCTCATCAACATCGGTAACAACGTCAACTAAATTGCTAAGAACAAATTCTTAGAAAATAATCATTTAGAGCAATGAATACACTATTAGTGCTTACAAATTAAACGAAAATATTTAAATAATTAGATGAATTAAAATTGGAGATTAACTTGGTAATGCTGAAGGCATTAAATACGATAGGTATATAGATATATAAGCATTTTATAAAGTGAAAACAGGAGAATACGAGATAATCTGAGAAACGGAAATGTAAATTCGACATCTTCGAAAGATCTACATTTTGTACAATATTCTACATTGGAAACTATATAAAGCTAATCTCATACATCTATTTGTTTTTATTTGATTAGCAATGAAATTGGACACTAAATGAAATCTTATGGATTTTTAGAGACGAATTTTTATACTTACTCTTGAATTTAGATCGGGTAAGTTAACTTATTATAATGTTTATTATGTAATTATAATGCAATTATATACATAATTAATAGTAAATAGAAATTATCCATCTCAAACTGTTTCTTGGGTAATTGGAATCATATTTATCGATACTAAGGATTTCACTTAATTCAGTCATTTACAAACCTTAACCAATTACTATCCTGAACAAATACAAAAGTTTGGAATATATTGGCAATAACCAAATTAAACTATTAGTTTCAATTCATTTCGATTTGGATAAAGAACGATTAAAAACGAGATGAATTTTTGAATATTTCCTTACTAAATAAAAATCAAGTTAGTTTATTTTCCTCCCCCTTGGTAACTTCATTAGTATTTTAAAACCAAACTGCAATTAAACTTTGCTAAAAAAATTGACAATATTGGCATCAATCAATGTTGATATTCACATAATACATTGAGGGAATAAACAAAATATCAAGAAAGTATAAAGTTTCGTTACTAAGCAGCAGAGCAATATCATAAAATCAAATCTAGCTCTGACGTGATTGGAAACTGATATTACTTGAACTGATATCACTTTGATAGATTTCAACGCCACTATCTTTTGTCTGCGCGACCGTATTGGGGATTTGCCCAACGCTAGCTCAATCTGGCTTGTGATAAATTTATACAACATTAATTGCAATAACATTCAAAATCGAAAATTAAATCAAATAGAGAGTTTTCGCTATCGTCCTTCTCATAGACTCTCAGCATTTCCATCTGCCTTCAATTCAAAATCATGTGTTTTTGTAAGTCAATAATTCTGTTGATAAATGGTGCGAATTTTTATGTTTTTATAAAAGTTTGTTGCTTTTCAAAACTTTCTCAGTATACCTTCACTGTTGCAAATGTTAGATGGTTGCTAATATCTCAATTTAACTGCGTGATAATAAAAAATTTATTTTAGATACAGTTTTCATCCAAATTATTAGAATACAACGTAAATCGCTTATATTGATCTTGAACGAGACGAGTTTGAAGTTAAATAGATTTGAGCTTTAAATATACTTTAAAAACTGTTTCGAGTTATTTAGCTGTCATCAATAAGTTGTCTATTTTTGTATTTTAATTTGTATTAATTTATGTTTAAGATTAATTAACAAAGAAAAAGACAATGAATTCAGCATTATCAAATAACAGAATAAAATTATTTTATTCATTGGTTTAAATTCTATCTAAGTAAAATAATTTAACAAGAAATCATATTTAAATAATAGTGTCAAGGATATCAATAAATTTGATTTATTTTGACGATGTAAAGAGGGTGGATTGATGGAAGTTAATAAGTTTAAAAGTACTTTAAGCAATAGGATCCTATGCAAAAAAAAATAATATTAAATGTACAGCATTTTTGAGGTTTTATAACCCTCAACTTGTCAAGACGACTATGTTTATTGTACTTTTATTGAATAAAATTTTCATTAAACTTCTGGCTTAACGATTAGTATCTTAATTAGATAATGTATCTCTGAATATTTATCTGATTTTTAAGTATTTGTATTTTTGTTTAAATTTACAAAGTGTAAGTTCTTACCTTCAAATGTCAAATTTCCTAATAGCTTCACTTTGTTGATATCTTGCAAATCTTTGGAGACATTGTTAGCAGGATCGAATATGATGTAATAATCTGAATTGGATCGTTCTTTTCGTAGCAGCTGAATTTCGTGCTGCAACATAGAAATATTAGTAGAAACTTGCATTTCAAGGACTGCCAGCTCATTTGTTTTATTCTGATTGATTTCGTAAATCAACGATTCCATCCAGTCCCTGATTGGCTTGAAGCATGTTTCGTTATCCTTTGCGTTGTTTTCCTGTGTTTCGTCTGTGTCATTTAGAGCTGCAACTACACAGGTACCGTCATCAATATAAGTGCAGTTGGACTCTGCAGCAGGTGAATCGCCCTGAATCTCGTTCCAGTGCCACAAAAATTCCTCATCTACAGATCCACTACCTGTGTCGTCCGACTGGAACCCAGAATCGTTGAAATTCGAAGGTTCATCCTTAGGCAGAGTTAAGTTTTTCAGAAATTCCACATCGATCGTCAAGTCGTCCATTTGAATCTTCACCTGTCCAAGCGTCTGCTGAATGGAGTCATTCAGTTCTTTCATCTCCTGAGTTTTCAAGCGCGAGAAGGAGCCAATCATATTTATTATATTATCAATACGGGTCTTGGCGTAATGTTGTACAAAATTCACTTGCTGAGAGGTGTCTTTCTTCAATCCAGTAAACTGTACAGTTTGATCTGAAACCGTCGACTGCAAACTCTGTAGAGACGTGTTCATGTCTTTTTGATAAGAAATCAGATTCTCGAGCGACTTAAACATTATAGAATCCAATTGTTCCACTCTCAATTTAGTAGAAAGGTGAGTTTCTTTTACTCTGGAGATCGTATCTTTGTTGTATTTCTCCATCTGTGTGTTAGTATCATCTACAGCTTTGCGTAAGACAGAGAAGGTAGCGTTATTGTATGCTTTCTGAGAAATTAATTCTCCCCTTAACTCTGATACTTGACTGTCCACACCGTCCAAACGTAACTGTACTTTGTCAGTCAAACTGTCAATGCTGCCTCTCGTCTGTTCCCTGATGTCAGCAATCTCTTCTTTAGCTTTCATTCTCTGTGACTCCATAGTCTTGGTGACTCTCTTCTCGATAGACTGCACCTGTGCTGTTGTAACTTCATTGCTTTCACTCAGAGCATCACTGTACTCGACTTGCATCACGGACATCTTTTGCTGTAAATGTCCAACTTTCTTATCCAGAGCAGCTACCCTAGACTGCAACTCTGCCAATTGCAAATATGACACTTCTTCGTCCGATGGCATAACTTCACCTGCTGCTCTCGTCAGGGTGTTCCTGGAACGCCTGTCCTCTTTTTCTGTCAGGTGTAGATTGAAATCGAGCTGTAATTTTTGCAAGTTGTGCTCCATAACGACGATAGCTTCCAAGCGTTCCTTCAAAGCCTCGATTTCTTCCGTCAGCTTCACCTCTATGTCGCAGGGGGTCATGTATGGACACTGGATGCCCTGGTAAGCGCTGGAGAAACAGCCGGTTTCCCGCCATTCCCAACCTATGACGATAAGCAGCGTTACAAGCCACATCTCTGCGGCTGAAGGATTCGTTAATGGACACTTGAGACGAGGGTCATCTTTGAAGGCCAGATTGGGAGAACCCACTCTAAACAGAAAGGGAGACAGGCATAAACAAATCACAACAAAGTTCAATTAATGCGGAAGAACACTTGAGATGAAAGACAAAAAAGAAGTCTTTAATTTCAATAATATCCTCAATAATTAATTTAAATAATACCTTAAATAATAATAAATAAAAAGACAGAAATTGATGTGGAATTGGGTAAAATTCATTTGTATTTTAAATAGCTTTAACGACCTTTAATAACCCGCCAAATTGAAACTGTCCTTTACTATTTATTCTAAATAATTTTTTATCCGTACTTGACCTTAAAATTTTAATAAATTCTTTGATAATAATGTATATTATAATACAGCTTATGCACTAACTTCATTTATCTAATTTCCTCAAATTGTTCTCTAAGATATTAACAGTTTTCTTTAAACTAAAAGTATACCAAGTATTTTGAGCAAGCATGTGTTCAATCATCATGTCTGTTTATCTGTAAGAAATATCGACTCATTCAATTATAAAGAAATTACAAATTTAAAGCTTATTGAGGACTGTTATCACTTTTTTCTACCATTTCTAATGAAGATGTTTTTTTGTATCTTTATTACTAATCTTTAAATGAGGAGGAAAAACTTATTTACGATGATAATTGACTTTAAAATATAGGCTACTTTTGCTGAGAGTAATTTTTTTTCTGAGAAAAATTCGTCAGTCCCAAAATCGTAAGAAAGTATTATTGTCATAGTTCGAATGGACAGGATAGTCTAACTGCGCAATTACCATAAATTATTATTTTGCATATATATTTGCTTATTTTTTTTTTTAATTTTTCAAAGAAACAAAATCCCATCATTCTTTTTCTCGTGAATACATTTGACTGAGTCGTCGCTTTCCTGTGAAGAAAAATTGTTTTAATAAGAAGGGGTTTTGCAAAACGCCATTTCTCAGAAGCAGCGACAAGGCAGCCTTTGATGGCGCGAAATCTAATGCGGTGGCAATTCACTTGACCTCTCCGGGTGACAGCGAATATCCGGGAAAGGATTTTTTTTTTATTCCTTCATAAGACCAATGCAATCCCAGCTGAAAACAAGACGTATTTTGTGAAGGGCGTCTGTTTAGAAACCATTCGATCCCAAGCCGAAGACACCTGGCATTGACGACATAAGTGGTAGGACAGCAAACGAAGTCTTTTTACAAAACGTAAGAAAACGAATAGAGACAAATTTCGTAATGATTTAAATTTTAAGGCGTCCATTTTGACAAATCTGTAATCCTAAATTGTATGGAAATGAAAATTAATGTATTTTAATTTAGTTTTATTTTATGCTTCGGAAATTTCCCGGCAGGTAAGGAATGGATTGTTGATCTGTTTGGGTTGTTTGTTTTTTTATTTCCATATCTCAAAATCAAATATTTTTAATTTTTTTTAATTTTCGGTAAACTACAGTTTATTAATTTTAGTTAAGAGTGATAACTAAAGAAATTTAAATTATACTTGCAGCAACTAATCTGCAACATATTAATGTAATGTTAAAAAAGCAATGATTTTACATTTTTATAGAGACGAAGACCATTTATTTATTTATTTGATTATATATTTATCTTGTTATTCTTTAATTGAACTAAAGTGAGTTAAAAAATACTATTTATATATAAATTCATTCATTTATTTGAGTCCTTCTTCATGCGTAATATTGATTGTAGACCACATGACCATGAGATACGTATTGGAAATGATCTCTAGAATAATACCTTAATTCTTCATTTATTAGCCGTCCCATGTTACAGTTAACATAGGGAACCGCTCTTGCTTTTGTATTGTCTGTCTGTATTTCACACTGTCTGTCACACTCTGTAGCGGCCAAACGGTTAGAGATATTAGAATGAACCTTCACCATTGTGTTCAGCATCCAAAAGTAGGTGACAACGTAAAAAAAAATCAGACCTCTAGGACCACTCCCTGACCCCCCAAAATTAACGTTTATCATAGCAGTGTTAGTAATAATGATAACAATTACCACAGTAATAATACTGATGCTTCTTACTTAACAATACTAACAATTGCAAACAGGATGTCATTGTTGATATTTACAAACGTATTGTTTCATAATTTTGTTTATACAATTGTGCATATTGTCGGGCCGCTTTGCTTTTGACAATGTCAAAAAGCATGAATATGTAGAGTTTTGTTGACAACATTTTTATTATATAGAATTAATTTAGCAACAACCGTTGCATGTGTCAACAATCGATACAAGACTTGTTAGTTGGGTTACAATGTATGGTTATTAATGTATGTTACCAAGAGTAACGTGAGATTCAATTCATTATTATTATTCTGTTTCTGTTTTTAAGTAGAAGAAGAGTGATTTAATCATTCTCTTCTCTTTTATGTAATTCCTGATGAAAACTTTTGTTGAAAAAGTTGAAATATTGAAGTAAGTCTGCATAGTAAATATTTTTTCAGTTACTTAATTTTGTAATATTAGATTTCCTTTGAACATGAATTACCTTATTTATTTATTTATTTATTTTATTTATTTATTTATTTATTTATTTATTTATTTATTTATCGCAAGGAAAGAAGAGATTCTCTTTATTAGATACAACTAATTGATACTGAAATCCTTATCTCTTGCGGCTTAATAGAGTAGTTATAGGATTTGATAAAGATCTTACACAGATTAACTTTGAAAAGACCAGTCATAAAACGATAAATAAAATATCTTACTTATTAGAATCGCACTTGCATCTGAAGACTAACCCTACAGTAAGTACTAACTGGAACGTAAATAATTATAAAACATTAAACAATATTAGGAATTTTCAAGCAATTTATGGCATAAAAAATCAAATATGAAGAAAAACAAAATTTAAAAGTGATTTCGTATAAAAAAATTAATGAATCTTTCAATGCAATTTAGTGGAAATGAAAAAAAAAGTTAATGTAAACTTCCAAATCCGTTGGATGAGTGACCGATTTTTCAGGACAGCCGCTGGATGTTCTTAGATAAAAAGAAGAACAAATTTCATTTCAGTGTGTTTAGAACGGGATTGGCAATCTGCAGCTCTTTCATGGATGATATGCGGCTTCTTACGAGGCATTTACAGTCTTCTTTTGTTTTGTTTTTTGACTGAATGATTTGTTTTTTTTGCAATCTATGAATGATGTCATTCCATTCAACTTGTTTCGGTGTTTCGCAATAATAAAGATTGCAACTACAAAAAACTTTGGTAATGTGAATATGCATCTATCGTCGCATTAATGGTGGTTATCATTGAAATATGAAAAGATTAAAAGCTCTTATTTAAGATTTAAATGAAAACAGTTATTATTCAAGGTTTAAAGAAAACCTCCATCCATTTTAGATAAATGCAAATCTCTACTATGCTTTTGTCTGATGCTTTGGGTCCACCGAGGAAGTCCTGTAACTATTCGGAACGAAACTGTCTGACTTATTTAACCATCTTTTTTAACATTGTTTTATTTAGTCTAGTATGTGCGCCTTTTAATGCTTAAATTATTAAATACAGCAAACATTAATATTATGCTCAACTATACTTTTGAGTTGGAAATGAAAGCATTATTTATTACAAAACTATATAACATTAAGATTTAACAAACATCTTTATTATAATTTCTTTTTCTGTTGAAATTTAATCCGTATCAACACATATATAATATTGGTTTAAAAGTTTAAAAGGGATTATTAAGTGATAGTGAAAACATATTAATAACGATTAAGAACTGTAAAACAATTTACAATTTTTATAATAATTAAAGTATTTACAATTCGTATGGTTGGCATTTTTGTTTGAATTGAAGTTAAAGAAAAACTAATGACTGACCATTATGTAATTGTTAAATTGAAACATAAAAAGAGAATATTTTTAAAAATTAAACAAAATAGGGATAGCGATTAGTAAATAGTGTACTTTAGAATAGACTGCACCGGGGTGATCTAAAAAATGCTCGCGCGAGTCTGTTTGCGACCCCATGCAATCTTACCCACCCCTATTTATATGGAATAATCGTCATTCTTAACTAAAACCTTGTTAATACACTGAATTCCTAATAATGATTTAAAAAAAAAACTAGTTGATGAAGGGATCGAACCCACGACCTTCGAGTTATTAGTACGACGCTCTAACCAACTGAACTAACAGGCCACCTTCAACATTTAACATTCAGGCCACCTACAACATTCAAAATTCAGGTAACCTACAAATGAGCTAACAGAGGCCGTTGCGAAGCATTGTGGGATATGTGTCCACTGACAGACAAACCGGGGATATAAGGCGTCTTTCAGAAGCCTAAAAAACGAGTAAATTAAGTAAAGTTTTCACTAAACAGATTCCAAAATTTCTTCATGACTTATAACGATGAATTTGACCAATAAATCTAGTTAACAGTTCGTTATTAATAAGTTGCACATGGATCCGAAAATCGGTCGGTCGGATCCATGTGCAATGGGCTTAAGGGGAGCGCATGAGACCAAAATTATCATATTGAAATGAAAAAAAGGTAAGGTGAATGAAGGTGTTTTGGAACACAATTTAAAAATAGGATGATTCAGTCCAAAATTTACAAATTCAAAACATCCTCATTCACCTTACCTTTTTTCATTTCAATATGATAATTTTGGTCTCAAACGAATGTGTTTAGAATCATGAACGGTTACAAAATATACTTGCAAAGATCCAATTATTTCTTTAATAAGAAAAAAAAAAAAGAAAACTGTCAACTTCTTCGGAAATATAAAAATGTTGAAAATTTAAAAATGTAAGCTAAAAATTGTCAATTTATTTTATCTAGTATTTTAGTATAAAATTTACTTAATATACTGCATTTAGAATTCGAAAGAAAAAAAATTGGGTATGAAGTAAAAAGTACTAAAAAATTTGTAATGATTGTCATTTCTTTTTTTTTTTTTCTTTTTTGCTGGCCATTATAATTACTTATGATTTATTGAGTTTATTGTACTAGCGTCTCCATACACACGAAATTTTACTTAAAATACATTTGTTTCAAGGTTTGAATAAATATGAATTAAATCGGCCTCCATAATGATTGTATTATAGAAAACAAAAGCTGCTGTTCCAGTATTTCAACATTGAATGAATGGATATTTTTTTACGGAATTTTGATGAATCGAATCATTATTTCATTTGATTAGATATATTTTTTATTCATTATCATTTAATAAAAAATGAGTTTATTGAAATATTGTGACGTTACTAAAGTCCGAGTATGTAGCAGATTCAGAGCCACAAGGACATTAAGAGACATTAAGCCACTTTTTAGTGAGAAAATTAATAACTTATTTCTGTTGGAATTTATGGAAGGACATAAAATGAATAACCTATCTCTAGTTTGTTTGTTCCAGATCTCTGGATCTTTCTATTTAAATCCAGAGCAATTCTTTCTCTGTCTTTTGTCTGTTTAAGGCCAATGTTTATTTCTAAGAGTTAGTACAGCAGAGTTACTTCGGCAGTCGTACATGTATGGAGTCCCAAGGATATTCAGACTTAATGGAAGAATAGAAAGGCCTAAGACCTATCTCATAGCATTACCATAAACAGCCAAAGTTATATAAAAATAATAATAATATATATATCCTCATTTTAAGCAAGATAAAAATAATAACGAAATAACAGAGATTCTGAATACGATATCTTTGTCCTAAGGCAAAATTAAGCATGGACCCCACAAATTGAATTGTCTGGGTCGGCTCTGTTTGTATTACAAAATAAATTAGGTTTTAAATGTTGTCGAAGCAAAAACCTATTTTACTTCCTGGAAATTAAAATTCCCTTAAACAACAGAATTTGGAAAACTAACGTATGAAATATTGTAAAAGTGTTTGTAGTATGAAACTATACATTCAAATAAAAATGTTGGTAAATTTGATTGGATTGTAGAATTATAATTCTTAGCAAAATAAGAGAAAGCTTGTTGTAGTTCGTTTTAATTAGGTCTAACAGTATAGACATATTACGAATCTATGTGATTTGGTTTTTTTTCTTTTTATATCGAAAGATCTGCAAAATGATAATATCTGGAATCAAAAAAGTTTTGAAAAAATTTTTTTTCTGGAAAATCAAAGTCTAAATACCCAGAATTATAAAGTTTCTTTAAAATTAAGCTCTGATGTCATTCGCAGAGAATGCATTGTACAGTGTTACCTCCGAATAACGGACAGTCACGGGACCGAAAGCTTTGTCCGTTATTGGGAGGTGTCCGCTATTGGGGAGGACTCTCTTTTTTTTTATTTTTTAGCTTATAGCATGTCATTTAATGAAAAATCACATACAATCTTAATTAAATTTCTGCAATTATCATTGCGGTATGAGAGAATATGAACAATTGCAAATTATTTACTATATTTCTTTTTAAATGAGTGCTAATCCGTTTGTCTTACTTAAATAATGATAAAATTAATTATAGTATATAGAAAATTAATTTCTAGCCATCCATTTGATGCCTTAAACGTGTCCAATCCTAAAGTTTGACCGACTTCTATGGCTTTTTCTTGAAGGAAAACACCGCTTATAGGAATGTTCTTTGCACGAGCAAAGCGGAACCATTTTATCACCATTTCGTCGATTTTGCTTGTTTACGAAGTTTTACGAAACTTCAAATTCTTCGAATTTTCGTTTGAATTCACCATCCACATTTTTCTAATCTCATCTTTGTCCATCAAAAGTTCACTTATCTGAGTTTTTCCAACTTTAAAACGTTCAGCAAGACAACGCACACTCAGCTTTTCTTTTTCAGCAACTTCAAGAACATCAATTTTTTTCTTTCAGTGCCAATCTCTTCCTTTTTGACGCCATTTTAATTCGCACTAAATTTAATCAACACGTTTATAGGATAGCTTTACGAGGGATTGATATTTACAAAGCAACTGCAGTGAAAAAAAGGGCCTCAGATTCGTGCATTGAATCATGGGACACAGATACAACATATCAATGTATGGTGGGACACCGATGTAAATACAACCATGATGTGTTTGTCGAAATGTTAATCGAAAAAAAAAAATTACAGTTAAAATAACTGTCCGCTATACAGAGCGTCCGCTATTCGGAGTGGATAACATGGAATGTCCTATTGTAAGGCACTGGGACCCGCAATAATGTCCGCTAATTAGAGGTGTCCGCTATTCGGAGTGTCCGTTAAAGGAGGTTTCACTGTATTATAAGTAAGCTTACAATCAAAACTCTCTAATATCAATACTTTCTAATAATATTGAAAAAAAGAGAAGAAAAACGTTAATTAAAACTCAATTTTATTACTTGCGTTAACAAAAAATTCTCAAATGGAAGAAATTGGAATTCAACATTACATCAATTCTCTTTGAGTCTATCAGGTCATTTAGACTGATCGAAAAAAAAAAAAAAAAGCCCACAATAGATGGTTATTCGGAAGTAAACTTCTTAAATGTTTACATAAACAAAAATATAATACAATGTTATTATTTCGATACTTTACAGTCAGTAATTTTCTGTATAACTACTGTTACGTAACTAACAACGACATTGTTTCGATTTGATTACAACCGCAAGTAACAGTGATGATTAAAATCCATTGTTACATTGTTCTAAAAAGAAAGAAAGCATGGATTAAAACCACATTAACTCTCAAACTTTGGTCTACAGAAATCTATACTGTAGAAGAATACAATAGTTACTTCTTTTTTTTGATAATGATGACTTCCAAAGCGTTAATAATCTTTTCATTAAATATTTATAATAACTCCATACCTCTTTCTTAATTCAATCCTCTTCATGTTACATAGTACATTCATTTACTTCATCTCCAATAAATTATTTATTTAAAAAAATAATTAAATAAATAAAGCAAATTTTCGGAATATTCTTCATTCCTTTCAAAAGCTTAAAGACTAATAACAAAATGAATGTATAGAACTATTACATATTATCCTTTAAAATATTATGATATCTCTGTGATAAAATAATATACACTACAATCTCTTTTATCCGGCCCTCGTTCATCCGGATCTCCGGATAATCCGGATCAGATTTATAGACATTTTTTTATTTTTTTTATTTAATGTTCACAAAGATAATAATTTTAACTATGATAACAAGAACATTACTATAAGTACGCCAACATTCGCTTTTTATTTTGATTAAATGTACAGTTCCTGCATAATTTTAAGGTAATAAAATGCTTTTTGTCGAGTTTAAGAAAGCTTTACTAGAGTGTCACAGGGCGTTGAAGCTAAAAAACATAGTTTTTTTTATCGTAATAAACGGTAAGTCTGTTTATTTAAGGATTTGTTTTGCTTATTATCCATATTAACCGGATTATCCGGATTTTCGATTTTCCGGATTGCCTTTGGTCCCAGTTAGTCCGGATAAACGAGGTTGTAGTGTATTACAAATTATTGGAACAATTCCTAATTAATTGAAAGGATATTAAGTCATAGTTATATACATTTTGTTATTAGTCTTAAAGCTTGAAATAGGAATGAAGAATCATTTCGAAAATTTACTTTATTTATTTAGTTATTTTTTAAATAAATAATTTATTGAAACTAAACTGATTATTTTTTTCAAAGTATATAATCGATTTTAAAATCATCGCTTCTCAAATTCTAACAATAAAACCATCTCTCAATAAAAAGCCTGTCTTAACCGAACAGCAGAATGATATTTTTCTGTGTATAAAAAAAATACTTGGACAGGTTTAGTTCATTGTTTTATTAATTTGTAATGTGCATTTAACTGATTTTTTTTGGCTTAATAATTGATTATATAACAAGTCAAAGTAAACTAAACTGTTGAAAAGTAAGTTTAAATGAATGTTTTTCTTGCAGGTACAGAGCTATGTCGATGTTAAGAACGCTTGTAGCTTCATGGTTGCTGTTCGCATTTGTTGTGGAGTCCAGACACAACTGCAACTTCAATGCGTGCGACTTAACAATGGAAGTAAAGGAACTGAACGAGGGACACGAGGCTATCAGGGAGCGAATGCAAAGACTTGTTGAGATCGAGTCCAGGGTTTCCGACTTCCAGATCACCTTGAATCAGCTGGTGGAGAGTAAAGATACATCCGTCTCACTTCCAAACACTGTAGCTCACTTAGAGGGAAGTGTTTCTGGAATTATGACTAAATTGGAGGCAATTGCGATAAGAGTCGAGAAAATTGAGAAGGAAATTAACGATCTGCGAAAGAAGATAAAGTAACTGACTTAAAGAGACACGTAAGTCTCATTTCAACATTTCCTTTCCTGAAGAGCTAATGCACTAGGGTGGATTTACGCTTTTTTTTAAAGACTTAAGTTTCTAAAAAAAACGTAAAATAACTGTCATTAGATACGAGGCCAAATTCAATGGAGGATAGCAGTTAAAGGCAATATTAACAATTATCTTTAATTTTTGAAATTGTCTCTAAATATTTTTAATTTCCTGTCACATTTCAGTTTTCATTGAAATTTCTGCAAAATACATCCATTAACTGTGAATGCTGTTCACTCAATCATATTTCATAATGTTGAATCTTGAATCAAAATGGCTACCAAGAGATTGTCAGATATATTCCAACTTGAAAATCTAACTTAATGATTACCGTATATGCTCCAATAAACGCCGAGGCTCTTATTGTCGCCGGTCTCTAATAAGCACCGGGCTTCAGAGGGGACATGGCCAAAAAGTAGCCGGTCTCTAACAGTAGCCGGTTCTTTGATATTTGCCTACCGGTACTAGTGTAAGCGTCCGTATCTTTATAGTCGTGCGTAATACCTTACGGTACATTGCCTTACAAAAGGCCGCCGAAACGGTCATTTGACATTGCCTTTAAGATTCGCGCGGTGGAATACGCAAAAGAAACTTCCGGTGAGGCGGCCGTCCGTCATTGCGGATTCGGACGACGAATAGCAGCGAAAGGTACAGAAAGTCTTATGTAGCATGTGAAATTCAAATAATGTAGCTTTTTGTAATTTTAGCCGGTATTTATGTATAAAAATATTGCGTTCTGAAGGTTTTTGTTAATAATGGCCGACCTCTAATAGCAGCCCGTCTCTATTAAGCGGCATGAGCCAAGGCTAGTTTTGCAAATAAACGCCGGGGGCCTCTATTGGAGCATATACGGTATTTAGTTTTTCAAGTCGTAGGAAAATTTCAGGAAATTAACCTTCTGTTAATTGGTCTTCAATGAAGGATGATAAGTCTGTTAAGAATAATTAGATTACAAATGAAAGAAATCATTAATTGTTGTTCTAATTTCAAACTCAGCGTTGTTTAGAATGCAAATTTATCAAGAAATATGTGGAGAAAATGACATTTTGATAATCAAAATAATTTATTTTTCTCCTACTCAATCTTTCCATTAGATTAACATCGGACACTGTTGACATTTTTCTAAGAGCTTAGAACTTTTATGAGCTAAAAGTTAGGAATAGCTACAAAAATAGATGCATGGATACATATTTATAGGCCACGTAATGCCAAGGCAAAATGAGAGAACCAAAAAAACGCAGTTATTATCATTGATCTAATGAGGTTTCCGTGTGGTACTACGCTGAAAAGATATGATAAAATTATTAAATTAAAGGAATAAAGATTACAAAAGAATTTTGTAGGTCAGATCAGTGTCTGTGATGTTGTTATGGAAGAGAGATTAGCAGACAAAAGGACCTTAACAATATTAACAGTATTTAAGGCAGAATTTGAGTTAAATCTCGTAATGTTATTAATTTGACTTTTTAAAAATAGATTTACAACTTAAATGCTTTGGTATAATAAATAATTTACAAACACTACTATGAATTAGAAAAAATTAAATAGGGGTCTAGAAATACTTAATTGTGAATAAATAAAAAATCTTTTCTACTTTACTAAATTCTATTTTAAACAACTGCTAATTTGATTTAAAAAACTTTTAGAAAATAGACACAATTGAGATTAGGGGTCATTCAAGTATTACGTAAGCAATAATCATTCTGAACCCCCTCATCCCCCTTGTGCTTAAATAAAATTTGCCAAATCATTAACAGTAAATACCCACTGAACAATAAATTAAAACAGTCAAAATTATATCAAAATAAAAGGGGAAAATTGGAAGACATTTTATATGCATTTTTTAAAAATGAAAAAGATCAAATAGATATTAGTAAAATATACAAAAAAGGTAGTGATAGTGATTAGTAAATCAATCACAATGCTTCGCAACTTCTTCTGATACCTGTAAGAAAATATAATTGATATTGCTTTAATTTCCTTATTATTATAAATTAGATTGTTGCGAATGCAAAAGGCGCAATTGTTGCGATTATTGTGATTGTTGTGTTTGTTGTTTAGCTGTGTGTGTTGTTAAATGTGATTGTTGCGATTATTATGATTGTTGTGATTGTTGCGCTAATGATACCTGTCCACAGGCAGACAAAGCGGAATTATACTTGTATCAGAAGACTAAAAAGTAAAATAAAATAAAATTACGTTGCTTATTTTTTTATTTTTTGTTTATCGGGAATTATAATTAATTTAGCTTTCAAAAAATTTAAAATAATTCTATTAGTAAAAACAAAGAAAAAAAAACTTTCTCTATCAGAATATAAAAATATATTTAAGTTTAGTAATTTTTGGTTGTTTTTTTTTTTCAGTGAAGAAACAAAGGAAGTTCAGAATCCTTTTAAGAAGAAAATCCAACATCTCCAAGTGAAATCTCATCAAATATTAAGAAACAATCACTTTCTAAATGAAACGAAGATCTTGAAATAATCGAATTTTGTAATTACAGAAATATTAATCCTGTATTTGTGTTTTATTCATAATTAAACTGTGATTATTTTTTGTATTACTTGTTTTATTATCTTTCTAATATAGAAAATGATAATAAGATAGATTAACTTATCTTACAATAACGTATTGTCATCATTTCTTAACATGATTTTAAACTTGTTAAAAGTAAAGGATACTTTAGAATTGATAAAGTGATTGACAGAGCAATTTAATTGATAAGGTTCTCTCTGCAACCTTTGTCCCAAAATACATATTATCCTTCACCATCCTATGGTTTTAAGTATCCCCTAAACCAGGGGTGGGCAAACTACGGCCCGCGGGCCGCATGCGGCCCGCCAGAGTATATTATGCGGCCCGTAGGCACGCATATGTTGCGATCCTACATCAATGTTAATTTTGTTCGATTATAATTTTCACTATATTTTTGAAATTTTATTCCGAATGTTTGATTCGAATCTAAGGATATTGGTTTTTATGGCTCCAGAATTGATTAGTGACTAATCGTCAAAATCCCTATTCGAAACTGTTTTTCCGCTCAACCGGAAGTGGCTTTTGTTCACAGCGAATAGACGTTGATTTAACTATGAGTGCTGCCAAAAAAAGAAAGATTGAGGACGAATGTCGTGTTTTTATAACGAATGTCATGAACGTTGTCACGAACGTTGGAGACAAAGCAGTCTGCTTGCTGTGCCGTGAGTGTGTGAGCGTCTTTAAGGAGTACAATTTAAAAAGACACCACCAAACAAAACATTTGGATTTTGGGCACAATTTAACGAACGAAGAGAGAAAAAAGAAATGCCAGGAGTTGGTTAACAATTTAAAGAAGCAGCAAAGTGTTTTGACCAAACAGTCTTTAACACAAGATGCTGCAGCTGAAGCCAGTTTTGTGTTGTCTCAAAGATTGTAAAACGGAACAAGTCATTTTCTGACGGCGAGTTCATCAAGGAATGCTTGTTAGATGCAGCAAACATTATGTGTCCAGAGCAGAAACAAATTTGACAGCATTTCTTTATCAAGGAGAAGTGTAGTCAGGCGTGTTGAAAAGATAAGTGACAATTTGATGCACCAACTTCAGATGCAAGCAAAGACTTTTTGTGATCTCTCTTGCGTTGGATGAAAGTACCGATGTACAGGACACAGCACAATTGTTGGTATTTATACGGGGAATAAACACCCGTTTCGAGCTTACCGAGGAATTACTTAGTGTTGAGTCACTGAAAGACACAACCACAGGCCAGGATTTATTCAGTGCTGTTGTGAACTGTGTTGAAAGAACTGGGTTGGTGTGGAATAAGATAGCAAGTGTAACAATCGATGGAGCGCGTGCTTTGACTGGGAAAAACGTAGGTCTGGTGAAGTTATTGAATAATAAAATTAAAGAAGAACACCCTGACCACACACTCTTACCTCTTCACTATGTCATCCATCAGGAAAGTCTGTGTAAAGCTGCGTTGAATATCAAGCATGTTATTGACCCAGTTGTCAGTGTGATAAACCTCATCAGAACCAGGGCACTTAACCACAGGCAGTTCAAGGCAATGCTTGAAGATTTGGAAACTGAACATTCCCTCATATTATCTACCGCAGCAGTCTCCTCTGGCTGAGCCTGGGCAAGATATTGAGGCGAGTGTGGGATCTCAAGAAAGAAATAGTTATGTTCCTGGAGATAAAGGGTATTGATTGTGACTTTGTTACTAGCATTTTAATGAAGAGTGGAAGTCAGACTTCATGTTTGCCGTTGACATTATGGAAAAGTTGAATGAACTGAATGTAAAACTTCAGGTCAATAGCTTGTTTGTACATGAAATGTATGTGCATGTTAAATCATTTCAGGCAAAACTCTCCCCCTGTTCTCCAGGCAGGCTTGTGAAAAGAGGTTTTGCCATTTCCCTTTGCTGAAACAGAAAACAATTTCAGAAAACAATGACTGACAGGTACACGGTACAGTTGGGTGTCTTGGTTGTGGAATTTGAAAGGAAGTTCCAAGACTTCAAGAACTTGGAACCACTCTTCAATATCCTCAGTTCGCCATATAGTGCAGAAGCTGATTCAGCCCCAGAGGATATACAGTTGGAGCTGCTTGACTTAAAAGCAAATTATGACCTGAAGGAGAAGTTCAAGTCAGTTCTTCTGCTGGAGTTTTGTGGATCTTTGTCAGCAGCAGCATTTCCACACTTAAAAAAAACTTTGCTGCCATTCTTTTGTCACTATTTGGGTCCACCTACATCTGTTAGCAAGCTTTTTCTTGTCTGAAAATCAACAAGTCTAAGAACAGGTCGATGGTGACTGACTGCAATTTGAATGCAGTCAAGCGAATCACAACCAGTAAACTGATTCCACAGTTCAAGAACATTATCCAAAATTGTGAATAGTTACATAATTCTCATTAATTAAATTGTACTCTGTGGTCAGATTGTATGTAAATTAAGTTCCTTCTCCTTCATAATTATTATGATAGGTAACAATAAACTTTTGTTGAAATAATTATGAATAGTAAAATCTTATTGCTTAATTAGAAACTGTTTCAAGTTCGTATTTTAAAATATAATGTGAAATAAAATGACAAATACATGGTAATTAATTCATATTTTCATACGTTGTAAATTGTCATTGAAGTAGACAAAATATACATGCGGCCCCCCGATAACAATAAAGTTTTCAATGTGGCCCTCCGTAGAAAATGTTTGCCCACCCCTGCCCTAAACTATACTAACGTAATTCCCAATTCATTTATAAATAAATTCAAACTGTTACTAGCAACAATAAGAAACTATTCACAAATGACATCACAGCCAAAGAACAAATCAGAATAGCATACACGTAACCCCCGAACAACACGGTATACTTGAAGAACACGAGTTTCGAAAAACACGGATACCTTCCCCCGAATTACACGGTTTCAAACTACACGATTTTCGAGTAATTCTTTTGAAAAAGAATAAACTACATATATTATTTTATATAAAGTTACAGTAGTTAAAAATTTAGAGTAATATTCTCATCAATTACGTCAACGATTAATGAAGTTTTAACCTTTTTAATACTTTTAGTGTTTTAGAATTATATTTTTTCCAATTAAAAAATTAATTTGAATTATGTAATACAAGATTTCTTAGAAGTGTTTACCAATATGAATTCAAAAAATAAAAATATTTAGTTTTATATTTAACAAAAAAAAATTTAAAACGTAATGTTTTTCTTTATTTTCACACTTGAAACATAATCCCGTTTTTTTTTT
>JAFIDM010022397.1:125082-147277 GCA_023159025.1 Thereuonema tuberculata
GTCTTTGGAATGTAGAATAAAGACGAAATATTGATGTCAGTTGAAGTTGCTTGTATCGTTATGAATTTATGTAAGTTTGACATTTAAAGTTTTAGAAGATTTGATTAAGGATTAATTCATTTAAAAAGTTAGTATTAAATTGTTCTCCCCTTTTATTCTTGATTTGATTTTTGATGTGTTTTAAAATGAGAGGTCATTGTCTGGTTCGTTAGTCCGTTTTGTGTATTGTCCTCTTTCACAGAGCAGGGTATGCTGGGCAGGACCGCATTGATGAGAGTGTAGCAACTCGAAACGGTGGCGTCTGCGGTTCCCAGCAAATAAACCAAAATTAGCTCAGTGAATTTTTGTTTGTTTGTTGTTGTTGTTTTTTTTTTTTTTCTCTAGTTATGTGCGTTTCTGATTTTCTTTTAAGTAATAATAATTTTCCTTTTTTATTGGAGATAAAAAGTTATTTCTTTGTCTCTTCTGTCGGATACTAAATTGAGAGAAAACCATACAAACAAGTAAATGATAAAATCATTAGGAAAGTTTTACGTGTACTGAAGTAATTTGGAGACATATATGGAGCCGTACACCTGTGTAATACAAAGACAATTTTAATTACAGAAATGAATAATACTACAGTTTCGCCAAACGAGAGGTGGCTTTCTCAAGTGAGCACTCATCCCAAGTAAATGGTAAAGTTCAAAACTTTGTGATGCCAAGAAGCCAACAGAGCAGATACCTATTTGCTCAGAAATTCTCATTTTCTGATTTGTTTTGATTTTTCTTCTTTCCTTCCGGATGATCAACTATAAAAATTCAATCAAGAATCCTGTCTTACATGTTTAAGATACTATTCCAATCTTAAATTTAATTCCAGAGGAAAACTTGGGTAACAAAAAATTCAAGAAACTGTCAATTGGATGAAAATAAATTAAGTGTGATTTGAAGACGATCTCAACTGAAGAAACTCATTTCCGAAAGGCTTCTTTTCAAGAGATAAGATTTGAATTCAAACTTAAAAGCCAATGAAATGGATGAAACAAAACTTAAAACAAACAAAAAAAATTTAATAATTTTATAAGATTTGTATATTAATAATGAAAATAAAAAAAAACGAATAATAGAAATGATAATACCGAGTTTAATAGGATGAAAAAATAAAATTAAATTAGGAAGGGAATATTTTCCTTCTTTAACATATTAAAAATACAAATCATCCTATTAATAGGCAGAAGTTATACGGATCGTTGTAAATTTGTAAGCAGAGAAATAACCAATCACAGTGCAGCGTTGGAACACGTCAGGCATGACATCACGCCCATGTTTAAACATGGCGTCTCGAATATTCTTCCCACTTCACTGCGACGGATCGCGATTACACAATTATTATCAGCGTATTCAAATTTTCTTTCCCACATAAATTTAGTTTACACTGAAATGCATGAAGTTCATGCGTCAAAATTTATCAGAGAGTTTGTAAAACCTCGGTTTTTACATAATTTCGGCTGTGGAGTCACTCGCTCAACAAGTAGGAGACAATGATGATGCACGTGCCGTCATTGTTGTCCAGACAGGATTATTGGTGTTGGCTGTTGGACATTCGTTATTGTTATTGTTATTGTTGAAACTAGTAAATCCTTTTTTTATTTTCTTTTATTTTAACAAAATTTGGCTTAGTCATTCAAATTATATGGGGGCTGTTGCGAAAGTCATGGCTTTTAAAAAATGAGCTTAGAACATCTTTTTCGATCTTGTGTTTTTCAAAAATTACAGGGTGTTTCAAAAATGTGACATTTGTTTTACATCCGTTAATATTGCCTCAATTTCGACGAGCTTATTCTTTTAGGGCAGCAGGTTGCCATTATGTTTCATAATCAGAAACCGCAGCACTGGCTACTACGAAAGTGGTAAATCAATTTTTTTTTATTTTAACAATATTATAATATTATTTTAACAAATAAGCCGATATTCAAATTACAAACGGGCTGTTGTGGAAGTCATGGTTTCTAAAAAAATTAGCTTAGAACATCTTTTTCAATCTTGTGTTTTTCAAAAATGTGGAATTTGTTTCATTTCCGTGAATATTTCACGGGTCGCAACTAATATTAAAACATATTAAAAATACAAATATTATTTAATACAATATTAAAAATACAAATATTATTTAATACAATATTAAAAAAACAAATATTATTTAATAAAATATTAAAAATACAAATATTATTTAAAGTCTTCGCGGAAACTCCCAGAATGCAACGCAGATTATAGATTTTCCTTTCCTGGCTGGTCGTTCCCATTCAAATAGCAGAGAAAATGGCAGTCGCTGCTTCACATTCAACATTTCGACGAAAAGTTCTCAACAGTGATGCTATGGAAATTATTCTTAACGTTGCTCATCGATTTCAAGAAGATGTAAGTGAGATTTTTAATATTTCCTATTTTTGATAATTGAGATTTCCTGCGGAGCTCAAGGCATTGGTACTGGAGAAATTAGTCAATGATAATGTGTTTCCGGTTTTAACATTCGCCGCGACGACTTTAATAAAATAATAAAAATACTTTTTCAATAAAAGTTTTCGTTAAATCTTAAATTAGGATTAAACCATGCTGAATCTAGTATTTTTACTGATGATATAGTAATCATAACAAGAGATTATCATTTCTTTATCCTTTAATGTCAGGATAATATTGTATTTTTAAAATCTCAGCTTGTTATTTTAATGATATTTCTAAAAACTATGAACCTTCTGTAAGATGTCCAGAGATTTGGAAGAATTCTTCTAGACTCAAATACAAAAAAATTGTATTTCTTAATTAATAACAAATAAAAATAATAAATAAATTCTTGCTGAGGCCTTACAGTTGATTCTCTTTTTAAGGATTATCTTAAAACAAAATGTAATCAAAAGTATATGAATAGATAGATGGATGATTAGATAGATAGATTCTTAATATTAATTACACTTACTTAATTGCAATTATTTATTAGAATGTAAGAGATAAAAAATAACAAACTTTGAATGGTAAAATATTCCAAGAAATATCGTCAAAAACTTCAAAAACTGTACATCATAGATGTCGATTGATGCTAGAAAAAAAAACATATTTTATTATCTTACACTCATACTTCATAAAACTAAATTACATTTACAATAAAGTTGGCAGAGCTACATGTTTCATTCGTACATACGAACATCTTGGCTATACAACATAAGGTTGTGTCCATTTATGGGCTATTGAAGGAGTTGTAAGTGCGGTTATGACAAGACTTTGCTGCCTTCAGACATCATATGGAGTATTCCACTTCTAACAGCAGGTGAACAGGGTGAACAGGTGGAAATGCTCCAATGGTGAAAAAGCGGGATTTGAATTGGTCTGAAATTTCTGTTTACTGAACTTGATCCCGAGGCTTCAAAATTTCATCAGATGAAGATCTGTTTAATGAAGAACTCAACACCATTCAAAATATTCTCAATGATAATCGCTTAACTCAGGATTTTGTCAATTCTCAAATCAAACGGACAATGCAGCAGATCTGCAATAGGCCATTCCCCAAACAACTAGTGCAAATATTTTTCCTAGAGTGGCTAGGATTCTAAAACAATTCAATATCCACTCTGCGGCAGCTGCTAGTAATACCATCAACCGTTGCATTGAAGTTGGCAGCACATTTCAGTACTCCCTGTATAATTCATTAGTATGTTGTGGTGTCTCAGATACTAGATTTATTTTATTTTCAACCACAGGATCTGCATAAATTTATTATTGTTTGTAAATTCCGTTTCTGTTTTTGTTTTTTTTTCTTTTTTTCTGTTTTGCTTTGGGCAGGCAACTGTCAGTGGATTCTGGGAGAGCAGAAGACAAGAAACCACGAGGAAACATAAACAAAGTATGTATATAGTGCATAACACTACAAAAAAAAATCTCATTTTTATATTTCAATAGTCCAGATTTCTAAACAAAACAAAAAGTTAGAGGAGAAAAAAAAAATTACTAGGTAGATAGACTTTACTGCTTGTCGAGTTCATGCATCCTTTAATCACAATAGATCTTTTACTATCAGAATAAATTGGCTCACTAGTTGATTCCGATGTATCACTTCAAAATATAAAACAACAGTCACTTTAAGATTCAATACACGAGTCCCATATCCACTTGTTACGTTGATTAGTATTACGCTGTGTTTTTGAATTATTCTGTAAATATGTGTCCTTTGTATTATAAAACAAAACACTTACTTCAACTCTTCTAATGCACAATAGCCTGACCTTTGTGATTATATCCACCGTTGCAAACGTAACCTTTCGAAGAGATCGTTTTGCAGTCCATGGTCTGAAGCCTCGCTCTCGTGGAATATATCCTATGTTGTCCTTAATCTCTTGTAAAACGATAATCCTATCCGCTTTCCCGTATTCGACGCTTTCATTGAAGATCTAAGCGGCTTGCGTTTATTCTAAGGAAGTAACCTGGAACATACTTCATATTCAAAAATCCTTCTGGAAAGTTCACCATAACATCTTGTTAAAACGAATCTCAATTATTGATTATTCGATACGTTCACTTTCCAAATTAATTATATTCACATATTGAATATATGTACCACGAATAAAGCCGTTTATTCAAAGCCTACTCGTCGAACATCTGTTCGGAATCAACATTTTACTTTTTCGTATATCGTCGCCCAGCAACTGTTATGAATTCACAACTTTTCAGTTCTTTCTTTTCGCTGTCATTCTTGTGATTGTTTTTCTTTCACAACAACAACAATCACTTCAGCCGTGATTATGCATTTGATGTGCAGTCGTCTTTTGTTTATTTAAACAATAAATGATGTCACACTGATTTCAATTGTTTTCCAAAAAAGTCAGTTCGTTATTGAATTATTATCACTTAGATATTATTATGAGGCATAACAATAACCGTCAGGGCCGTCGCATGGGTGGGGCGACTGGGGCGATCACCCTGGGCGCTGCGGCCAGGGGGGCGCCGCGGCAAGGCAAAAATAACAAAAATTTGGAAATTCCGTTTTTTTGGGGCTGTTGAATTGGAAATTCCGTTTTTTTTTTGTTGTTGTTGCTGAATTGGAAATTCCTGGGCGCCGCGGGGCCAAGGGGGGCGCCGCGGCATGGCAAAAATAATAAAAAAAAAAAAAATGGAAATTCGGTTTTGTTTTTTGGTTGTAGATTTTTCGGAAGGTGGGGGGGGGGGGCGAAAATATCAAGTTAGGGCGCCCGACGAAATCTTGCCCCGGGCGCCAACAAACCACGCGACGGCCCTGATAACCGTACAGCGATTTATAATCAAAGAACATTTTCGTGCGGTTCTCAGTCTTCGAGGTCACGGACTTCCCTCATCAGTATATACCTTTTATCAAAAAACTAAACTCTAAATTATGTATGTTAATCATAATTAAGTATGTTTTTGCACAAAAAAAAAATAATGATATAAATATTTTGTAGATCGCTTGTTAAGTTATAGTATTGAATTTTGAATTTTCTTAAATAAGAAACAACTAAATAATATAAATAGATTATTTGAAAAATATTAAAATTATTCAATAATTATCAATTGTAGACTGATAGTAAAAACACGGTAGGGATAGCGATTTTAACCAATCACAATGCTTCGCAACGTCTTCTGATACGTCTATGAAAATATAATTGATATTGCATTAATTTCCTTATTATTATAAATATGATTGTTGCGAAAGACGCAATTGTTGCGATTGTTGTTGCGATTGTTGTTATTGTTGCTAATGAGATTTTAATGATACTTGACAAAATGGGAATATAAGTCTTCTCATCTTGATCAGAAGACTAAGAATGAAACTAGAAAATTACATCAAATCCTTTACTTACAGAATAAATTGAATATACCTTATATGCTCCAATAGAGGCCCCGGCGTTTATTTGCAAAACTAGCCTCGGCTCCCGGCGCTTAATAGAGACGGGCTACTATTAGAGGCCGGCCATTATTTACAAAAACCTTCAGAACGCAATATTTTTACACATAAATACCAGCTAAAATTACAAAAAGCTACATAAGACTTTCTGTAGCTTTCAATGCTATTCGTCGTCCGAATCCGCAATGACGGACGGCCGCCTCACCGGAAGTTTCTTTCTTGTATTCCACCGAGCGAATCTTAAAGGCAATGTCAATGACCGTTTCGGCGGCCTTTTGTAAGGCAATGTACTGTAAGGTATTACGCACGACTATAAAGATACGGACGCTTACACTAGTACCGGTAGGCAAATATCAAAGACCCGGCTACTGTTTGAGACAGGCTACTATTTGGCTGTGTCCCCTCTGCAGCCCGGCGCTTATTAGAGACCAGCGACAATAAGGGCCTCGGCGTTTATTGGAGCATATACGGTATTCATATTTTAAATAATCTTTTTCGTATATCAAACCTTTTTCTAAAAGACTTAAGCTCTACCAATACAAGAAATATTTGGAATAAAATTATTCCATTTATTTTCCTAAGAATAATTGTCATGAGAGGTAATGACAGAATTCTAAATAAAACTTTTAACCAATTACATCTATAGATATTTGAAATCACATCTTACAAAATTAATAGCATTTGTTGTCTTATAGATGGTAAAATTACTGGAGTGATTAATCTTTCCCCTTTTACGGCTATGTACTGTATGTGCTATTTGAAATATACAATACTTGTTAGTTATCAATCTAACTTTTATTTTATACTAGCTTAAAGTACCCGTCGTTGCCCGGGGAGGGGATGGAGTGGGGAGTCCTGGTTCTCCCATTTTCCACAACCTTATCACATCAAACCTTCCTGAATTGTTCCAATTGTTGCAGAACAAAATTTGTGTAGTTCTTATGGTCACCATCAGAGATAATTTCAGAGATTTCATCCTTTTTCTCTCCCTTGGGGGTGGTTAACCTGGCATAAAGGTAGCCTATATTTTCTTAGGATAGCAAAGAGTACAAAATTTGGTTCCAATCAGTCAAACGATGTAAAATTGTAAAGAGAACCTACAAACATAGGAACTTTGACTTTTATGTATACACTAGCTGTGCCCCGCGTTAAATTCCGCCCTTCTCGGTAATGTTCGGTTCTCGTCGTGCAGCCAAGCCGCCCCGTCGGCGCCACGCACGTTGATTGACGTTGATGTTTACTGCTCCGCTTCTATTGGTCATAGCGTGATATTATATAGCCTATAACCTTCCTTAATAAACGGGCTATCTAATGCAAAAAGAATTTTTCAAATCGGACTGGTAGTTCCTGAGATTAATGCGTTCAAACACAAATTCTTCAGCTTTATAATAGTAATACAATAAAACCTCGATATAACGCTCCCGCTTATAGCACTATCCCGTTCTTTACGCTCCTTTTATACGGTCCCTGGAATTTTCTACATATCTCTGTATAATTTTACCCTCTTATAACGCTTCAAATCCCGCTTGTAGCGCTTTTTTATATCGAAAATTTTGTATCGAAAAGAAATGTAACGCTGTAAAGATTCTTTTTTTTTTTTCCTTGGTTGGAGGGAATCCTTGAATTCTGTGAAGGGCGGGTCTGTGATACAGTTGTAGTATGACGAGAATTCTACAGAAGTCAGAAGGATTTCGCAGAATCTCTAGGAATTCCCTGTCCAGTCTGCGAACAATAACGAAAAACATGGATGAAATTACCGATGCAGCGAAGGGTTGTTGCAAACGTAAAAAATTAAAGTGTGCAGTAAATCTGCTCCGAAAATATATTAGTATTGTTCCTAGTGATGTATCAATTGCCGTTAATTGTTACCTGAACCGCATTGAAAATGTCATAATTCATAATAGTAGCACACACACACGGCAAACCACAATCAAAGATCTTTTTAATAGGAAATAAGCTCATATTTGCAGTATATCTATTGCAGAATCATATATGTTTCCTGTAAAATGGTGTCCAAATCTTTCTCCATCTCATAAATCATTTCCCGTCTATAGCGCTATCCCGCTTATTACGCTTGTATGTCATGGTTCCTTGACGAGCGTAATAACGGGGTTTTACTGTAATACGATACAGATATATAGATATCGATATATAGCTAGATAAGTTTTGCTCATAAATACGTGCTTTTCTTTTCTTTTAATTTTTTTAATTTAAAAAAATAATTCAATTACTTTGTACGAAACTGTTGTTTCTGTTGTTTTTATTCTTAAATCTTGTATATTTTTAGTTTATTCAATCTTTCTAAATTTTTATTTATTACAGCATCTGCACCAAAGGGATTTTGGTTTGCAAACCTAGAAGGACTGTAATGTACAAATGTGAATAAAAAAAAGAAAATTCTGGTAAAAACAGTTATTGCAGATTTCAATTCTAAAAAAGAACTTGGTTTTTGCCTTCATTTTGTTGAAAATGGAAAATCCTAAATTAGATATTTTAATCAGTTTTTTTCTTACTTTTCAGGAGTAACAATTGTGTTCCTCCACCCACGCATTTCCTTTTCCTTTATTTAAACTTCTGCTTTCAATGGGAAATTCCCACTTCTTATTTCCAAGCTGCAGAAAGCTCATCAATAAATAGGAACGTATTTATTATTGACAGGTAATATATATAAACTTAAATACTTTTATTTCTTTTATTTTGTGATTTTACCTTCTAATGATTTCTTGGTTTAAAATATATTATAAAAAATACTTGAATACTTGGATGGAACTGCTGTTTTTTATTAATCTTAAATTCGTTCTTATCATTTGACTGATCTGAAACTGAACTCATGAAATCAATTAGTCTATGTTCATAAACTCTCCGATAACTTCTGAGTCGCCGGTTGAATCTTCTTGAACTTTAGTATATCTATTTAAGGACAATGATTTAATGTTTTCATTGAGGATGTTTGTCGAGAAATTAGCAACAAAAATTTCCATAAAAAATGCATTGGAATCTAAAGAACGATTGTCAATTCTGTTTCTGTTAATTCACTATGAATATTAAGTCCTTTTAGCCTCCGTTTCCTAACGGAGGGCGCAATTTGATTGATAAGAGAGGCAATTGGAAAATGGAAAATGTTTTTTTTGGGTTGTGAAAGTTATACCTAATTTAGTGGGGCATAGCATACTTTAGATACTTTAGGTGGGGCACAGCACAAAAAAGGTTAGGAAACACTACATTTAGCCTGTTCATTGCTCGTGGTTTGTTAGGACTAAAACTAATTATACTTTAACAATTTAAGTTTACTATGTAGGATTAATTATTTTTTTTAAAAATGAGAAATTTATAACCTGCGTACACCTCCAAGGTGCCATATATTTCCCCTACTATAATTTTAATATTAAATATATTACAAAAATAAATTGTAAGGAATAACATTTAAAGGAAAGTTTCTTTTATCTTTATTTTTTTAATATTAGATATTGAAATGGCGTTTGTGAGAGAGTCTTGTAGGAGCGAAGAAACAACGAGTCAAGTTTGGAACTGAACTGAATTATTAAACCTGGATTTTTATAGATTTTACATAGTTGAATTTGATTGGAAGATTAATTAAAAATATACATAGTGATTCCACAAGAACATAATGAATTTAAATGAATTAATTACTGGTAATTAAACGGCTGCAACGAAAAAGAATTTAAAATTTAATAGATCAGCAATAATTAGGAAATAGAAAACGAATGGTTTAAAATAAATAACGGGAAAGATTAAAATGAATAAAATACAGATATATACAGATAAATACTAATAAATGATTTCTAAAAATATTTACATATAAACTGTGTTACAATATTATTATAGCATATCAATGCTGATATCTCACAACCTTAATAGTAATTCACTGAGAGCCTACAGCTTGTGGGATTTATTCATATTCTATAGATGTTAAGCTAGGTGAACATTAAAACGCGTTTCACGGAACAAACGAACTAGCGAAAAATGCGGTTAAGTCGAAAACCTGAACGCCTCCATTTCGTCCAAAGAACCACAAAAAATAAAATTAAATAAATAAATAAATAAATTTGTAAAAATAACTCATTAAAGATAACTAAATTAATAAAAATAAATTAAAAATAAAAATATAAATTAATAAAAAAAAAAAAAATTGCATTCTTTTTTTCCTTAGTAAGAAGTCAACAACCTCAGATTAGAGGAAAAACCTTTGATGTTAGAAACAAAAATGAAAAATATCGGTCCAAGTTACATCCCATAAAAACTGAATTTCTTAGATCTACCGTCAAGGATATTAAAACATCATCGTCAATGCGACCAAATGAAATGGTCGTCGAATAATTTTTGAGAACAGCTTTTTTGAATCTCAGAATCCTTCGCAAAACTTTCCAAACATATGGACGGGAGTAAAAATCTAATTATAAAACTAATATTATTCCCAGGAAAATTCTGATGCATAAAATGAAAAGCATTTAACGGAAAGATTGTTTCAAATCAAAACATAACGTTGCTGCAATTATAGTAAATTCATAATAACTCGTAATTCACTTGATGTGGAGGGAAAATTCAATACCGCCATGTTTACTTACGACACGACCGATCGCAGAATTCGAAAATACGTTAAAACTAAAATACTGTAACATAGGCATTGTTTACATGGTTTTCATTGAGTTTAAATGAAGAGAAACAAATCAGTATCTGTAGCCTAATTGAAGTGGAATTTTACTAGGACGATTGTCAAATGTTTGCTTGAGCCTTCTCGTTCGAACGGAAGTAACTACCACTTCCGGTATAGATTGTAAAGCTGACTTCCCCTAGAAGTTGCTTTCTTTTAAGAGCCGGCAGAGAGATTTCAGATTTCGAATTGGCAGCTTTTTTCTCTCGTTCTTCCGTTCGTTATTTTCCTGAGAAACACGCCTTTTCGTGAAGTTGTCATCATGTCCGTCCAACAACTCCGTCCAACAACGCACACTTGGAATGAGTTCGATAGGAAAATTATTATCCTTATGTTGCCGCTTATTATCTTTCGGTGAAGAATTTTATTAAAACTTTGTTATTAATTCAAATGCAATCAAAATATTATTCTAATGCAGGCTATGTCTTACTGGAGTTATTAAATTTTTTTACAAATAAACAAAAAAGGTTATATTTAAATAAAATAAAGAAAAAAATGATATCAATTTTTTTTTTCCAAATAATGAAAATCATAATTTGTTTTACAATAGGGATCAATTATTTTTAGACAAAAGACTAAGATTAAATAATTCCCCAGAATTCATTAAGAAATCAAATCATATTAGTTGAACTACTTACATATTTCCTATTATTAAGCTAATCTTCATTTGAACGACATTGAAATACGTAGAAATGTAGTAATTTTTTACTGACGACTTATCATTTTGGGAATAACAGCAGATTAGATTCATTTGTTGACATTTAGTCAAACGATACAATAAGATTCACTAAAAATAATAATAATAATAATAATAATAATAATAATAATAATAATGATAAATTACTTTCTCAAATTTCAGTCTAAAGCTAAATTATAAATAACGCATTAAAATAAAAAAGAATGTAATTTACAGAATGGATTTATAATGGAAAATTTTACAATAAATTCTCTTGGAACTTAAAACAATAATTTTATTCCTTAATTGATATTAAACTTATCAATAAAGATTATAATTTTTCTCCGATAATCAAAAAGCTTAAAAGTGAATCAATGCGAATAAGATACAGTAATTACAAGTTTTTATTTATGTTTTTTCAAGAAATTTAATTAACTTTAATTTATTTTTAACTTTTAATTTTTTTCCATTTTAATTTTTACATAATTCCAATGCTTTAAAGCTATTTTTAATTTTTTCAACAAATTTCTAATTTTTTTAAGAAAACAACAACTTTAGATTGAAATGCTAATGAGTTCCTAACGTAGGCAACAAAATTGTATTTACTACGTTAAAAAAAATTGAAGTATAATACCGTAAGAAAAATAAAAAAGTTAGGAAAATAGGAAAAAAAAAAGGAATAACCAAAACGGAAAAAAAGTCCGCGGACATTGAGGTAAAAAGATTAAGAGAGGAAAAAAAAAAGTTACAAAGGGTGAGACCAAATTATTTACAAGTGACAGCTTGGAACAACTGTTTCACGCTCGTTGGAGCTCATCAGCCAGGAGAAGTCACAGTAAATAACAAGGTCTCCGTACTGAGGCTAGTATGAATGATATATCGGAAGCGCAGTGGTGCCTCAAAGGAAAAAAATACACAATGAAAAACTCACCAATTAAAAATGATTGAGAAAATTCCTGTGCCAGCAGTGCGCAGGCCTCAATGAATTTTTTTAAAGCCTAGGAATTCATTGAGTTCTACGCACAGCTGGTACATGAATTTTCTCACTCATTTTTAATTGGTGAGTTTTTCATTGTGTATTTTTTCCTTTGAGGCACAACTGCGCTTCCCATGTATCAAAAAAAAAAGTAAATAAACAGATTCGAACTAACAACCTTCGGTATATGAGTCCTAAACCTTATCCATCAGGCTATAGCTGATAACTAAAATGAAAAGGTTGTATTTGAAATTTGTAAGCTAATAGCGGAAATGCAATGAAAACAATGCTAAATATCTCGAAAATGTTGGGGAGGGGTGTTGGCACCTGAAAGTACCCTGAAAATAATTCTACGTTGTGTGGGTCTCTGAACACGATGGTGAAATTTGTCGCTCCGACATTAAAAGATAACAACTTTTATCGGGAGTTGTTAGGGGTGGAGAGACACGGACGGACGGACAGGACAAACACAATAGCTACCGATTTTGGTCACTATCACAACAGCTCCCAAATGGGTCGCTAAAATAAAACAAATTTTTTTAAAGTATGTGGTATTTTTATAGTTTTACAATTGATGTTTTTGTGTTTTGGTTTGATTTTATTTCCTGATATCCTTTATCATTAACCTTACTTTACTTTCATAGCGTATTTGCAATTTGGTTTTATTGATAATATTTAGCTGGTTCTAACATTAACATTATGAATATAATGACAGGTGAATCAATTATTAGTTATCTTGCTTTATGTTACATGTTAATGTAACCCATTCAAGAATATTATATAAATTCCTTTTGATATGGTACAGTTATCAGAAATATTTTTATTTCCGTACTTAGAGTCAACACATGAAGAGTCTACGAATGAATTAAACAGAATAAATTTTTGCTTATTCCCTTTTGTCAGCAGGCGATAACTTATCGAAGTGATTTTCCAACTTGTTCTTATGTTTCTGTTTCAGATGTGGAAGAATGAATGGACAGACGATTCTTCTGTTGAATTATCTTTGGTTATTGCTTATTATTCAGATAGAAGGGAGATATCCTTACTCATCGCAGGACATAACTCCCCATCGCATTTACTCCCACCGCATTTACTTCCCATCGCAGGACATTACAAAGCTAAAGGAATCTAACCAAGCCCTTAGGGAAAAAATAGAAAATCTGATTAAAATGGAATCCTCTCTAGAACTTGTGAAGTCACGACTGAGCGTTATCGAGGAAAAGGAAGAAGCCAATGAGAAAAACATCAACAGACTTCAAAACTTGGTGCAGAAATTAAAAAATAAATATCCTCATCAGATAATGCCTCAGCTTCCGTCTGTCAATTTTCCTGACAGGTAAACTTAACAGAAAAGCCCATTAATCAATTGACAACTAATTCATCTACGTTAATATCCGAATGAAAACTTTTGACAATTACAAAATACAACTTTCATGTGTCATTGAAATTTTTAATAATTATTCTGTCATAAAAAAAAAATATTCTTTCTGCTTCTGTGAATCAGATAAAAATTCTTCTGGAATATTCTGGATGTTTTCTACTTAAGCAATCGATATTTGTCCAAACGTTTACCAGAATAAAAAAAAATGTCAAAAAGTTTTAGAATATTTCCTATATAAAAGTAATAGGACTTTCTGATGACATATTTCATTTATAGGTTTCATGAGATATTCTAATGAGAGTACCGTAATCATGCTGATGATTAATGATTAAAAAGATTATATTATTTATGATTTTTTTATACTTTTGGACAGTTAAAATACTGAGAAAAGTATCTATAGAAACTTGTCACTAATTAATAATGACATGTTTATATTTTGTAGACTAATTCCCTCTCCATTTTATGTAAAAGTCAAACGTATTAACCAAAACCCATGATGAAGTTCAGTAACATAATTGAAACCTTAGTGTTGTACATCAGATAAATTTGGGAATGGGAATAATTGTTAGGTCCAATATCTCAATTTGCTTTAAAGATTAATATACAGTCGGACCTCGATATAAGGTCACCCCTTGGGACCTCGCGAAAGTGACCTTATAAACAGGGTGACCTTATATCCGATTCATACGCATTTGTCAATAAATAAGCATTATATAAATAAGCATTAAATTCTTTGTAAAATTTAATACGTACAAAAATATCAGTTTATTATGTTATAATTTTTTAATTTAGTTGAACCAATTAAAATTAATGGGATCAGAAATAATTTATTTTTTAGAAATTTTAATTCGAAATAAAATTGTATACAAATAGTACTAGTATGATCAAGCAAAGTACTGATGTACAACTTACCTTACTTAGAAAACATTGTACAAAAGATGAAACCAAAATCGCGACAGTTCTGTATTATGGATTATTTTAAGTTTTGTAGTTTCTGAAAATGTAATGCTCTGAGTGCTTCTGCTTGTGTCACCGCTTCACTTTCAGTATCATTGTCGTTATCCTCACTTTCTACTGCATTGGAATCTAAAACTTGCGAAACAATTTCGGAAATCGAAGCTTGAGAAGTGGTAGCAATTTCATCATCAATTCTCACGTATTCACTTTCCCCTTCTATAGCACAGCCGCGATTTCTGAGATCTTGTATTAACACAGCTAAAGGAATATCGTCTTGATCATCTTAATCTGTTATTTTATCCAAACTATTTGTAGAAAATTGAAAACCAGCATGTCAAAAGCAATTTGAAATGCATGTGTTTGACACCAACTTTTATGAATATAAAAAATTGCATCTAATAAAAACACGTGAATTTTTTTTTCTCATCAATTGCTGAAATCAAGTCTTTCAAGAAGGAGCTTTCTGTGGTTCATTTTCAGATTCTTAATCGTGGAATTCTTGGAATTGAATCAGTGTGGCTCTGAAATCACAGACAATAGTGACCTTATATGCGATTACGGTATTTAAGACCTGACCATATATCCGATAATCCATATCATAGAATTCCTATTCAATGAGCCGAGACTTTAGAAAAGTGACCTTATATGCGGGTGACCTTGTATCGAGGTCCGACTGTATGTGATCATTAAGATCTATGTCAAATATTTTAAATTTATATTAAGCATTTCAATGATAAAAAAAGCGCTTTTATTTCCCTATAATCGATGGGAGGGGTAAAAAAACGTTTTGCTGTTGGCTGAGTTGATTGTGACGTCACTTTCATATAAGCAAAGACAACATTGCTTGTATTTCTTATAGTGCCTTCTTCGTTATTTCTGCTTTAAACCGAATAATTCCTTTTTTTTTTCAAAAAAATACTGATAGAGGATTATTGAAAGTAGATGCAGGTAATCTACCTGCAAAAAATTCAATAATTCATACTTTTCATTCATTAAATAATTATTCAATTGAAAGAATGTTTTGAAAATTAATATTTTTCATAAGATTTCTAATTTACGAAAATTATTTACTAACGAAATTAATTACTGATATCTTGTAAAATCCCGTTTTTGGTCTATTTATAAATTTTATATCTTCAGTTTAATTGTTTTGAATTCTTCTATTTACACTTCTGAATTTATTATTTAGTATAGTATTAGGCTTCTTTTTATCTTGCACTATCTGCTTTCAGAAATTTACATGTACATTAAAAAAAAAAAAATTTTTTGATTTCTAGCTTTAAAAAAAAAAGTTTACTGAAAAATTTACAATTTTTAACTATGCAGGTACAGTTGAAACTTTAAATTTGAATCATATTATTAATAGGCGAAAAACGGATGTACGTATGTACGTTTGTTTGTCATCAAAGTGGAGAGAGCGGAGAGAGTCGGAGAGAATATTTTAAAGTGTATTTTTAATTTAATTTTGTTAGTGTATTTTGAATTTTAAAAATACACTAATAAATGTCTTTTTGAAAAGAAATTAATTGATTTAATGTTGGTGCGTTGTTCAATACACACTTAAAATATTATAAAAAATGATCTTTAATTATTTTAGTGGGCCCGGTAGCCGAGTGGGAAAGGGCGCTTGGTTGCGGGTTGGAGGTGGCGGGTTCAATTCCCGGCCTCGGCGGAGGACGGGAATTTTTCCACGCTTCTTTCTCCTCCAAACGGGCCCTAGGGTCTACCCAGCCCTCTATAGAATGGGTACCGGGTTTCTTTCCCGGAAGTTAAAGGCGGGCGAGTGACGGGCCGACCCCCCGTCCTCAACTTTGTCCCGTAGGTTCTGAAGACTGGAGCCTACCCTCCAGTTGCATTGCGCGGTCCTCTGGGCCTGATCGCAACTTTAACTTAACTAACTTAATTATTTTAAATCAATCCAAAATTTTAATTAAAAAAAAAGCAAAAAAAAAAAGAACACTTAAGTATAAACAAATTATAAACTTTTGCATCTATTCATTTAGTAAATAATAATAAAAAAAATTAACTAGAAATAATCCCCACACCCTTGACTCTCTCATAGGCTCAATTTGGAGGAGCCTATTATTTTAGGGCAGGAGGTTAACTTTTTTCGCCGAAAGTGCCAGAAAGCATGTTGATATTAAAAAAGCAAGAATTCTATAACGATGGTCTTTCGGTCAGCGCTGTGGCGCTATATAATTGCCATAGCACAAGTTCAGCTAATAAATGTAGGAAGAATTCCAGTATTGGTTAAGGTAAATGTTTAAAAGTCAATATCTCCGAAACAAGTCTCCAAGGAAAACTATATGAACGATTAAAATTGAACAATATTAATGTTTATATACAAAACATCGTGTATAACATCAAAGAGATTTTTGAGAATTAAATAATTCATCAATCTAGATGTTGAAAAGTAGTATTAGAAGTTTTCAGTTCTTTATATTCATCAATCAAATATCAAGAAATGTTCAACAAGGAAAAGCACGAAATTATTTTATTTTATTTATTTTATTTTATTTTGTAAGGAAGATACAACGGGACTATACCCAGTTACAGTATCTCTAAAAAAGAGAAAAAAAAATAAACTAAGATAAAAGGATATAAACAAATGTGTGTGGTCGGTTCGCACCGAAGTGCGAGCTTCGTTGCCGAAGCATCCGTGCTCCAGGGAGCGCTAGTGTTCCCAAGACGGCGAACCCCTAGCAGACTCCCTAGAATTACAAGGGAAAGATACTGGGGTGGTTTCCCGTGGCCTTCCCCAGGACGCCATTAAGGAATGACGTCAGACCGAAGAGAAAGTGAAGAAGAGGCTACAACACAGGAAAGGAAATTTTTGAAACATCCATGCTCGCTACCGGGATTTGAACCCGGGCGCTGGCACATTGATCTCACGACAGACCGACGCCTTAGACCGCTCGACCACACCAGCGCGGCATAAACAAATATAAAAAGAAATAAACAATTTAAATAATAAAATCATTAAAAAAGCAGAAAATAAATATAAAGGAAATACAAAGTATACAAAACATGCTAAATGAAATACAAGTATAGTGAAAAATAAAATAAATATATACATATATACATAAGCTATATATAAGAATAGCTACAGCAACATCTAGAGAAATTGGGAAAATAAAGAAATAAGGACTGAATAAGGGAAGGAGGAGAGAGAAGTAGAGGTAGTTGAAAGAAAGATAAATAAAGGGAGAGAAAAGGAACAGTAGGAGAATCAGATGACTCTAAACAATGGCTAATTTGAAAGATTTAAGATTCATATTAAAAATGTCAAGATTACGACACTGACGATTGTATTCGTCGCACATTCTAATAAGAGGCGAATTTTTGTGTCTGTTAGATCGCACAGAGGGTGTGTAAAAAAGGGATCTACTTCGACTCCGTGTGGTAGTTACATTGAAATTAATTTGACCTAGCAATATAGAATTATGGATCTTATTATTAAGGAGCTTGTAAAGAAAAAGAAGAGAGGCACTTCGTCTACGCAACGTTAAAGGTTCAATTTTAAAATAAGATAATAAAGTTTCGTAACTAATAAGGTCAGGATAAAAACCATACGTTTTGAAAAAAAGGTATTTGAGAAATCTTTTTTGAACTTTTTCAATTAATTTGATTGAGCTTTGTTGATGTGGAGACCATACAATAGAAACATATTCGAGATTAGAGCGGACAAAGGCATTGTAAAGTAAGATTAGTGTAGAGATATTGCGAAAGATGCTTCCTTGACGAATTACAAAGCCAAGTAGTTTATTGGCTTTATTTGTTATGTGTTCGTAATGATAATGAAATGAAAGATTGTAAGTGAAGAAAACACCGAGATCCTTAATATCTCTTTTCCTGGTTAGTGTGACGAAATTTAGAGTGTAATTATAATTAATCATTTTTTTCTTTGTTGTATAAGACATTATTGAGCATTTAGGAATGTTGAAGAAAAGTTTATTATTTACAGACCAATTATAAATACCATCCATATCTTTCTGTAGAGCGATACAGTCTTCTTCAGTAGAGATCTCTTTAAAGAATTTGCAGTCATCAGCATACATGAGACAGTGCGTATTCCGCAAGATAGATGGAAGATCATTTATGAAAAGAATGAAGAGAAGAGGCCCAAGGTTGGAGCCTTGAGGTACTCCAGAGTTGACAATAAAATCGGAGGATTTTATACCATAGTAATATACAAATTGTTTTCTTTCAGTATGTAGGAGTAAAGAAATTGAATTGTATTTTGATTCAGACCAAAACATGAGAGTTTATTAAGCAGCAGTTGATGGTCGACTTTATCAAATGCCTTTTCGAAATCTGTATAGAGAACATCAATTTGCTTCTTATTATCAAAAGAATTTGAGATAGATTGTGTAAAATTTAGTAAATTTGTGACAGTTGATCTCTTAGGTAAGAATCCATGTTGAGAGTCAGTAATAAAAGTTTGTGTCATTTGATACAATTGTTTATGTAAGATAATCTCAAATAGTTTAGCAGGAGCAGAAAGAATTGCGATAGGTCTATAGTTGGTGATTTGAGATCTGTCGCCATTTTTAAACAGAGGAGTAATTTTAGAGTGTTTCCATAAGAGAGGAAAAGTATTTAACTTAAGAGATAGAGAAAATAGATAGTGAAGCGGAAGTGTGAGTAGGTGACTGCAACCTTTCAGTAGATAGGGAGGAATGAGGTCTGGTCCAACACTTTTTTTAGGTTTAAGAAGTTTGAACCATCATTATAACCATCATGCTGAAAATGTGATGGAGACATGAGAATAATAGCCTATTTTGAAGGTCTCGGTGATAAATGATAAAATCTGTATGTAGAATTTGTATTGAATGTACAAATAGATCGAATGCTGCAGGGTTTATCATTTTATTCCTCTTAAAAAATGAGCTTAGAACATCTTTTTCAATCTTGTGTTTTTGAAAAATTTCACTCAGGAGCTCAACAGTAGACTAATAATATCGTTTTAATAATAAAATCATGATACTTATCTAAAGTAACTCTTAATAATATCATTTATTGAATTTTAAAGCGCAGCTGATAATTTTTTTTTGCATGGTCTCCGAAACTACGTGGCTTTCACAGGTAATCTGGTGATTTATCGGAATATAGATTTCGTTACATAAATGGATAATTAAAATATAATAATTCTAGATAATAATAACTACAGTCAGCGTTCAAGTAAGTCATTTTATTTACATTGAAATGATCCTCACAGACACATAGTGTAGATTTCCGACTGAATGTCTTGTGTCATAATTCTCTCCATGCTTTACACCTTTTTGGATCTAATGGAACTCTTTAAATAATTTTTTTTGAGATATAGCAATTCCTGTACTCTTACACAAAGATGCAATACACCATTTGTAACTTTATGATTTTCCACGGGTACCATGACTTTGTAAATGCAACAGTCTTAGGACTAGCGGAAGTTTATACAAAAGTGACGTCACAGCTGAACAAAATGTCAGCCCAGCGTTTTCAGTGGGCGTGGCTAAAGCCTCTCTTCTCTTCAAAAATTCGGTTATTTCTTGATGAAAAAAAAAATTAAAAATATATCAAATATCCTAAAAATCCCTTTTCGTATATCTTTAAGCATTAATATTTTGTTAGGAATTATCATCACTATGGCTAATCGCAGGGTTCCGTTTCTGATAATCCCGGGACAACGGAGACCGCGGTTACTGTATTTGAGTATTTGAGAAAAATTCCCGCCGACCTTCGTCGCTATTTCGCCAATCGTTAGCATAAACACATCATTTTGTTTCCGTCCTTGTCAAGTCTTGTACATATCCCAGTACATATTTTATAAAAGTATCTTACGTTTGTGTTTAATAAAAACTCAACATAAAAGAAGTCTGACGTAACTGAGAACACTTGGAACATTATCAGGACTACGTGGTAGATTTGTTAAGAAACCTCGAGAATAAGATTCCAGCTTCCCTTGGTGGAACTCGTTTTGACGGAGCGCGGTAGGTCCCTAGGCCTCTTAGAATTGTTTTCACTGCGTAACTGCCAATTGGCACGGAGAGACGGCGGATATAGAGAAATGGGTTACACTTCTGCAGAAGCGGATAGGCGAATAGGAGGAATGAGAATCAGCAGATAATGAGGATATACTGCAGTTTTCTAGGATTTTGAAGTCTATATTAGTCTATTTTCAAGTAAATATCAGTTAGTCTATTTTTATTGACTAACAACTTTTGAACCACTGAGTAGATGAAACAACGTAGGATTTAAACAATGGTTTTTCTACGGGTGTCTTAAACACCGATAGAATTAAACCATTTGTGAATCACTTGATACGATTAAATTAAAGTAAATAATAGAAATTTAGTTCCTTTTTTTATTAAATGTAAAATTTTTACTGTTTTAGTAGATAGCTACAGGTCTGTACTTGACCTGGAGACAACTCGTAACTAATTTAAAAAAACGAAAAAAGCAGCCATTTCTTCGTCATACTTGAATGGGATGAACCTGTGCTTTAAGGCAAAAAAAAGATTCATCACTAAATAGAAATATGTACCATTCAAGAGCGGATCATGTCTCTCAGGCATAGACGAGGCCAGCGGAGCTGGATAGTTAAAGCCAGGCCTTGTAATCGCCGACGGGAAGGAAGCCCAGCATCTGCAGTTCATCCAATAATGGTGCGGGAAGATTTCAGTTGCTGTACAATGGCCAGAGATATCTCTGGATGATTTATAGTGAGCTGTTGGAGCAGTTAGGGCTTGTTTCATAGCAAATGGATTATCTTTAGCAGTGATACTAATATGCCGATCACAGCCTTGATGTCATTAATGAGTGCCGTCGATTCCAGCACCTTCCCACAGAAACATCATTACGACCCAGTGGAGCAATTCATCTCCATGATCAGCAGGCTTCTCGCAGTTCCACGACATGGACAGTCTTAAAGTTGTTATTGCAAATAGTGTCTTTGGACCCGTCTTCAAGGCATCACTATTGCAAATAGTGTCTTCGAGGCATTGCTGATGGTAAACTGATGTGAATGCAACAGCACTACGAAGCATAATATCTCTAATAAGATTATGAGGGCCTTATATGGACCACAATAAGGGCACATCTATTCAGCTGTGTTGATAGTTGATAAGAAATAAATTGGGTCATTTGGATATTCAGTTGGTAGATAGTTGCATGAAATTATATATTTTGTAACATGTATATAGATTTATTCGCTTACGAATAACTAGGTTCGATGAAAATCAGGAATAAATTTATATAAATTAACTTATTCCTGATATTTCTGGAGCCTAGTTATTCGTATGCGGATTAGCTTATTGTTAATTAAGTTTATCCGATTTAAAAAAAAATAGGAAGGAAAATCATTACACTTTCACTTTGCTAATGCCGCTTTTTTGGGAAATCACTCATCTAACTTAAGATATAACTTAACAGGTAAACATCAAGTAATAATACAAATTTTTCTTTTCTTTTTGTTTTTCAGTGAAGAGGGTAATGAATTCGTGGATGAACGTGACTAAGACCCAAGCAATGAAGACATTCTATTATTATTAAAGGAAATGTCCCAGAACTGTTAATGATCTTCTTGTCATTGTTGAGACCTGTAATGTTGATTTTGAAATAAATAAATAAATAAATAAATAAATAAATAAATAAATAAATAAATA